>QYTT01089007.1:50370-63686 GCA_006980735.1 Dasypogon diadema | reverse complement strand
ACAATACATTCATAAAAGAACTATTAATAGTGAACACAAAAAACTCTAACAGGGAGCAATGAATCTAATGCACACAAAATCTATTCTACTTCGGAGAACCCCAAAATTCTACTTTTTCCTTTACATTTTTTTAAAATGATATTTACATTTTTTTGAAAGTATACCCTGCATTGGTCGAAAATTTAGTGTGCTCAACGCAACCCTTTTTCTGAGGGTTATCTCCCGTTGCAGGTATTAGAAATAAATTCTATGGGCCTGCGTACATTCCTACACATAAACATAGCACAATAAATTGATATAGATGGCATAACGAGTGCAATTTTGTAACTCATGGTCCAATCTCCCCAAAATTTTGAGTTTTTGTAAGATTTTGCGAAATTCACACGACAATCTCTTGGATTCCCCATAAAAGTAGCGAATTTTAAGAGAATCTTCTTCAAAACCTCCTAAATTGATTAAGGCATGAATACACTTCTAACCTTAAATGAAATCGCGTTAAGATGAAAACACTTTGAAATCACTTTTTCAAAATTTCACGATTTTGTGGAGATAGAAACATGTTCTAAGCAAATTCAGTGTAGTTCAAATGCGTCTTTCTCGAAACTATGTTTTTCAAACTGGTGACTCATGTACCTTCTGAACAGCTTAACCGCGATTGCTTGAAATGTTTAACCACACAAACTAGACCGTTGAGGCCATGAATCCAAAACAGTTTGACAAAGAACGATACTGGTTTCCCTGTTTTTCTATGTAAATTTCTATTTCTATTCTATGCTCAAAACCCGACATAAACTTTCAAATGTGCGCAAATTATTCGATTTCCATGGCTTCTTTAATTTTATTAATTTTAACCTGACGTTCTTACTCTTTTGGTTTCCGATAGAGTTCAAAAACTCAGAACATCTGACCAGTCATTCACTGCGAGCCAAATATCCTAGACAGACGGCATACTCGAATCAGCTCTATTACGTCAAAATATTACAATTTGTTTAAAATTTCATAAAAATAGAGTATGCCGTTTATCTAGGGTATAACTTCTAGCCTTTATTATTAGTAATTAACGATACAACTTTTATTCCATAAATTCGTGTTTTATACATGATGTCGAAAAAATGTAGTTTACAGAAGTTTTAATTTGTTGGAAATTAGAGCTCATTTAAATCGCTTGCAATGTAGATTGTAGAACTACCCCTTAGGGGAATATAAACAAATTTATATAAGTTCAACAGTAGTCTATTCATTGTGTTCATGTCCATACATAAACACACAAATATATCCATGGTGTAGGATCTATAAATTTTACTTAATTTATAGCTATTGACCTATATATTAAGGTGAAGGGATCAAAAGGAATGACCTACAATCGGAAACCCATTCTTTATTCAAGTTCACTGCTACTCTCATTATTTAAAATTCCGCCAATAGCAATGCAAGGCTATAATCGTAAGAAAGGAGTTCACCATAATCATGATAATAAATCGTGGATAATAAATTGCCGCAATTACAATAATTAATTTATAATCACCCGACAGTAAAATGCGAATTCCCCCTCGTGATAAATTGTTCAAAGAACATAAGACCGGCCTTAATTTAAAACCAGAATTCTTTGGTGAAAATGAAAATCATTCTTCTTCAAAATAAAGATAAATTACATAGCAACAAGTGGCCCTTTTTGTAAATCTATTAGATAATTAATATTATTTTATACTCACCGAAGGATTTGTCATGCAACGTCTCATTTGATCGGGTCCTCGGTACGAGGGGCTATAGCGTCCGGGAAAACAGCCCGGCGTACCCATTTTCATCTTATCCGATGAGGGGTACATAGACATAGTCATGCAGCCACCTGAAAATTCCTCTTCCAGTTTTAACGCCTTAGCGGCGTCAAATGACGCCGGCGAGTAAATTTTGAAACACTTTTACTGTAAATGCACTTCACAAAAACAATAAACACTTAAATTTTCATGTAAATCGAATGACGTCGCAGAAACATAATTGCTACAAATTCACTTGATCTAATCGTCGCAGTAAAATATTAACTCTTCTCCTTCACGTACTTGACTATAGGTGTTTAATTTTATGTAAACAGATATGTGTAGGACTTCAGGTTTTATGTGGCTTTTTGTTGTTTAACGCGCGGATATGAATTCTAGAACGCTATAGCTGCACGCGATAAATCTTATCGTTAGGCTTGATTTCGGATAAACTATCACGAAATATTTGCTAAATGCAAATAAGCCGTAGCTGGCTGTAGGTAGGTGTACAAAAGGTGTGTAGGGCACAATTTTCTTTTCCACTGTACTCGATCCCTAATCAGCCTGTTCATTAATTCTGAGCCTTAGAGCTTTTACGCATGAGCGAACGCACGTCGCGGGATTTTTGAAATTAATTGTTTTGTGTAATTTTTCCAACTGGAGTGGCCCGACTGCACATGCTTATCAGTTAGCTAGTGCAGCAGTCGCACAACAGTTTCTCACTTGGAAAAGGGGCCCTGAATAAGGACACAACAGATCACATCTCCACATGAACTGAACACTTCAAGCACATCCTACACTTATTAACACTCTTTTAGTACTTCTACATTGTTACAGTGCACAGCAATTTTAATTGGTATTACCCGCAGCGAACTAATAACTAAAACCATGTTAATTTGGCAGTTTTGATGAAAACCTGATGTTTTCGCGCCGCTTCTACTTTACTTCACGCGGAAGAAAATCCTGTTTGCCCAGAGCACTATCGAGACCCACTTTTACACTTTATCTAGAATTAATATTCCAGTATACTCTTATGTTTTTATGTTGCGTAAGCGCTCTGATTAACTAACAATTTCACCCAACTTAATTTTATTTATTTATCTTCGGTTTGATTATCACGCAGCGTAAACGCATACCCATTCAAAGCTAGCCAAGTGGACCCAAACAGATTTTTCAACGAAAGAAAGAAACCTTTGTATTTCAGACTTTGGGAACTGATTTTCCTACTTGAAAGTCCTAAAGGCGTTGCCGGGCACATTCCCCTTTTGTTTTCGTCCTTTGATATGGGTGGAGTTATTGTGTTCGGATCCTGCGCACTTACACCCCGCTTACCGGTGATTGGCTTACCCTGCAGAGATCCTGAAATAAAAAGGCGAAACGGAGAGCGAATGTCTGCAATTGGAAAATTCAGTTTAAGAACGGAAAGCTTGTGCTTGTGCTGTAATAGTATTAGTTAACACGGTTGCAACTGAGAGTTTAAGAGATTTTTTTTTCTGGACGAAAATCAAATGTATATCCAACTCCTACACCACGTTGCATGCACATGTACATCTCGTAAACCGTAAATATTTTTACTTTCCTCTAAACTGGTGTATATTTCCGTTCTTTTTGGTCCTTCTCCACCAACATGAAAAGTATAGCACAATTTAATACGCTGTCTCTCAATGCAATAAAGACCGAAAGCCGGCATAGCATTTAGAATTGTGCTTCAGTAATGTATGCACACTTCCGGCCAACGGTAATTCTGTTTTGAAGGATCGGATAATAATGATAACCTTGTTAATTTGTTCACTCATTATGGATATTGCAAACATTTAAGACCACGCTTGAGAACGTACGCATATGCATCCTTATCCTAAGCTTACCCACACCTACGGCGAATCAATAGCTTTTGTGAGCACCTTTCTGAAAGTAAAAACCATTTGGATGGGGTTGAAATCAAAAGATTAAAATGTTACTGCAAAGTCTAACAGATCGCTGTACATAAAAAGGAAGTTAACTGAGCGATACGAACAAATTCTCAAATACGTGTTCATAGTCCTCTATTCGCTTATTTCGTGTTCAAAGGTTCGACAGTGGTGGAGGGAGAACCTTTGAATTTCCGTAACGAATCCTAGTCCCAAGGGGCCCGATGTTTCGATGAAATCCATCAATGAAGAGTATATATACTTTGGAAAAAAGACAACACTGCCAACAATGCTTTCTGAATGCGAAAATTGTATATAAAGTGGCTCAAACTTAAAGTACCACAAAGCATGCCTACATAAAAATTACTTTACTTGACATTCAATGCCAATTAGCTGAGGAGTTTTTACATTAATTTTATTTTTTTTATTTTTTACGCACAGTAAATATTAATGAGCATTTCTAGACGAAAATTGCGGAAAAAGGCAGATTGTCAAATTAAGAGGTCATCCCATAAGTGACGTGAAAATTGCGTGGGTCAGGGAAAGTTTCAAAAAAATTTGCAGTTTTCCTTCAATAATTGCCACTAACAATATAAGAATTAGGTCTATGCAAAAGTTGCCTTTACAATAAAAAGATTATGGCTTCGACGTAATGAAATCCTCAACATATTTTCGGATATCCTCAATTTTAGATATTTTGCATTGAATGAAACAATTAATAGTCAGAAAGAGCCAAATCGCGTGAGTTAGCCAGGTGGGGAAGAACTTCCCACCCGGTGTCCTTAGTCAATGACGCTGCAAGTGGGCAAGCATTATCGTGAAGCAAAGTGGCAAGTTGTCATCTTTTTCTAGTAAATGGCTCTTTTTTCTGCAGCTCCTCGTTTAAATTCTGTGATTGGCGAAAATATTGCTCCGCAGTAACGATTTCACTCGGCTGAAGTAACTCATAATAGAGAACTTCTTGCATGTTCCACAAAATTTGAAGAAGAATCTTCCATCTTTTTTCCTATTAATATGTTGAATTCGCTAGGATTGACCCATTGAACTAAAGTTGCACTACGAATCAATCGACGTACATCTATGACTTCTCTAAATAATAATATAACAATGATCGCAAACACACTGATATGAATTTCGTATTCTAGCCAACGCTGTTAATTGAGAAGCCCCCCGTTCTAAAAAATCTTGTTTTAACTCTTTTCGTAGCACCAATTTACCTACCAGGAGACTTTGGAGTTATAATAATGCGTCTGATGTCTTTACTGCAAGGAAAATCAATCCTTTCAACGACAACGTAAATATTGATCTGCTAAAACCGACTTTTACTGGCTCTGATTATAACTCCCATCCTAACCAAGACTGTCCACCTTCCTTTCTTCTCTCGCAAAACATTTCTCCTTTATTACATTAGAGGCGTTTTTTTGGCAGTAGTGTACGGAGTTGTCATACATTAACTGGATTAAATTAACTCGATTATTTTACAGAGTTAACAAGCCTTTTTGATTATTTAACTATGTTGTATAATTTAATGCATACTATGAAAAATATTGAATCTTAATCTATATTATATATATAAAAGCGAAATACCACTGACTGACTCACTCACTCATCACAAAATCTGCGAAACTATAAAACCTACAAACTTAAAATTGGCAGGTCGGTTTCTTCAAAAACAATAGAGAAGTTCTCTAATGTTTTTGGTTTCTTATATGACGTAGGAATCCACTAAGAAAGCTTTTTAAAAACTCTCAATATGTATATGGAAAAAATACTAGCTATCTACTCTACGATGCTATCAGCATCGCAGCCATCCCCTTAAGACGGTGAGTTCACTATCAAAGTCGATGAAGTTGATCGTGACAACCTCTGGGTAGTCACATATAAGCCCGTCCTGTCCTGCACATTCTCGGCCCATATAAGTGTTGAATTCTGTAACTCTGTTAAATCCATTAAATACATCTGCAAGTATATAAACAAAGGGTCTTAACAGGCAACGTTTACTGTTGAAGATTTGGACGATTTGTCGAGGTACGAGACAGGAAGATTCATCAGCAACTCTTCCGCTTTCTCCGCTTTCACCGCTTTCCTATTCACAAAAGATTTCCTCCTTTCCGTACATCTCGAAAACGGACAGAAAATTTATTTCACAGAGGATAGGATGAAGAACCCTACGAAAACAACACTTCTGTGATTTTTTGAGCCGTGCAAAGTCAATGCCTTCACAAGAATCCTTTTATATTGCGAAGTTCCGGCTTACTACGTATGGAAAGGCAATCAATTCTTAGGAGGAAACATGGGAAACCTGTAACAGGTTATCCGGGAGTCAAGAAAGATGAAGTTTTAAGTAGAGAGTACACTGTCCACTTGGCAATGCTGCTGCTACTACTACTTACACCTCTTCTCTTGAGATTCATCGTCCCATATCACTTACTGCACTATATCAAGCGACGTGCAGAACACTTGGCCTGGAAGATGATGCACACTAGGACCGTACTAGAGAAGAAGCCTTCTGAGTCTCCTCATAAAATCTGTGAGCTGTTTACCATCATGTTAGTATTCTGGCGAGGGAGCGGCTCATCCTTCTTGAAGATATTGTCATATCTATGTCGGGTAAGACAGTCCTAGAGTGTGATCTTCCAATACCTTCACGAGAGCAAGGAGCTGTTATGGGCAACCGTCGTTAACTGAGTGAACTGTCTTACGATACTGTTCGCCCCGATCGAAGAAGTTGCTGTAAATGTTCCAAAATTAAATCAAGAACAGAGATATTCCCTATGACGTAATCATGCACAGTATTACTTCAGATTCTGGGCAATTATTCCTTCTTGATGCTCCTGGTGGCATTGGCAAAACGTTCTTGATCAATCTGCTGCTTGCCACAATTAGAAGTGAAAAGAATATCGTCATTGCCTTTGCTCCCTCAGGTATTTCAGCTACTTTGATTGAAGAAGGCAAAACGGCTCACTCTGCCTTTAAGTTACCTTTCAACAACATCTCTAAGCAGAGTGACAAGGCTTAGGTCGTGAAGCTAAAGTTATCGTATGGAATGAGTTCACTATAGCTCATAAGAGAGGTATTTAGGCTCTTAACAGAGCATTCCAGGATATTAGGGGACGAAACCAACTTACGGGTGTTACAGTGCTTTTAGCTGATGACTTCGGTTTTTTCGTTATGGCGCAGGAGAAAATTTATATTTATGGTGATATATGGGATTTATCAAGGGGATCTTGGATATGAGGGACACTTACCCCCTCCTCTTCTCCCCTCTTTGATATTCCACAAAAGCAGTACCATTCACGGTATACGTACATTCATCACCGCATTCAACCGTTATATTTCTAATGTCCTAATATTTCTACATATCCTTGTAGTATGTACAGTCCTCTTTATAATGATATCCCACGCGTCTACACTACTACCTCAGATAGTGCTAGAAGTTCGAGCCGAAAATTTTTCGCAAAATTGAAACTTTTGTTAGAAAATTTTTCGAAAATTCAAATTATTTTTACACACGCTAGTAGATATTATTATCCTTCATCCATCTACAAATTTTCATTAAAATAGACAAAAACATGTCAAAGTTATAAGCAAGTCTAACAAAAATTTTTCAAAATTTTAAGGAAATTTTGAACCACCCTATATCCCAATTTAAATCAGTGATCACCCATTTTTTACAGATTCCAATAGGCTACATAAATATCGAATTCCAGTATGTCACACACCCCTTCACAGTTTACCGTTCAAAAGTTATCAACGGTCAAATACAAAGTATCATTTTCGATCACGACACCTCTCTTTCCCCTTCCAATGAAAAAAATACATTTACCCCTAGCGGCGAATTTTTGTACTAGATTGAGTCTCATATCTATGTATCTATATATCTAAACCTTCCCCGTGACGTGAATCAACCTATCTAATCATGAAAATCGGAACAAAATCCGTTCAGTAGTTCAGTCAGTACTCAGTAGTAAGGAACTTTGTAAAGTTATAAACGTCACAAGAAAAAAATCCTAGGAGACAATAAGCTCATTATAACTGCTAAAAATCCAATACTCCAATCAAAATTCTATTCACTTTGAACTTTCGCCAACCAATTTAACTCTCACTGCCTGTCCGTGCGAATACCACCCCTACTCCTGCCTGCAATCATCTTGCGAGGAAAATTTATGTAGCCTCAGTTGATGGAAGTAATCTGTTGCTGTCAAGTGTAAATTAACTGTTATAAATAGGTGAGCGGCAAACATAGCTCCCTATTCACCAAAATTAATAGGACCAATTCGTTCCAACAAATAACGTGATAATTAGGTGAATGAACAGTGCAAATTAACAAATTACTCCACATTAAATGCGCAATGCTTGAAAAAACTTTGTCGAAGTTGAAGCCTTAAGGGATGTCTTGTTAGTTGTTAGTTTCCTGGACACAGCCAGTAGAGCTACCTTAGATTTATAAGCAGGAAGTCAAAGCACATATTTTTTAATACAAAGGAAGTGACGTAATAAGTGGAGCCGAATGAAAGCAATCTCTTGGAGAGCATTTTGTCATTACTCTGAATTAAACATAACACCGTTTTATTTTTCAGTTTGCATACCCTAGGGAACACCGACAGCATGCCCATCTTTCCAGATGTTATTGCTGGAGCAACCTTATTGTTTGAGGTCATTAAATGAATAAAAAATCGCACGGAATATGTTTATTAGACTCTACTGTGCACATCACTTTAACCAAATCGAAAGAAGTCCTCCCTTTTATTTCTTGGCAGAAACGTAGCTACCGGTTTTTGCCATTTGAAATGATGGAAAATCTTCATAAAACTAAACGTGTGAAAGAATTGGTAATAAAATTGAATTAAACATTTCCGATGAACTCGGGGGAAAAATTGAATTGTTTTTTCGACAAGATAAATTCAGTTCTTCTTTCATTATTAATATTTATGGCTTTTAGGAGTGTAATCATTGTGAATAGATTTCGGAGGAATAGTCTCAAACTTTAAAGTAATTTGTAAGGGATACAGTTGTTAGGGTGGGAGGAATTCAGTCTAGCCCCCACAATTTCAAGAGTTTTTTTCTATTATCAAGTCATTACGGTAACAGTAATGGCTAATAAGATTTCGATCGCGATGAGCCTATTTACTCTTCCCCCCCTAAGGCGTTGTTTTTTTATGTTCTCCCAAGTTATGTTCCCAATATAAGAAGGGTGGGTGGAAGAAAGAAAACAAAATTATTTCCGTTTTTAATTTTTCGTAACATTTTCTATAGAAGTTTTCTTTGCTAAGCCTTCGAAATAGGAACCTTTAGATCGTTAGATCGGTGAACAGTGATCAGAAATGTAATCAAGTTCCACTGAAATTTTATGTGAAATAAAAATGTATCAAAAGTTTGGCAGATTGGAGGGTGGTAGATTGGGCAACATTGTCTGATCATCACAGAACCACTCACTTTATGGTGGAATTTGGGTCAAGAAGGAGAGATAATAGACTAGACGACGCATTCGCTCTTACTCCAGTAGACGATCAGGACTCCATTTCTTAGTGGAAACTGGAAACTACAAAGCGTAAAACAAGGGATGGGAAGAGCCTTTCACCACGCCATGAGAAAAAATGAACAGCAAGCGTGGAAAGGAAAGAAGAGAGAGCTGAAAATAACGAGAATGGAAGTTGTAGAGGGATTACTACTCGAATATGCAGACTATCTCAGAATACAATAGACTATAGAAGACAGGACAGGACAGGACAGGACGGAGAAAATTCCGAGGACATTGGGCGAGATGAATGGGATTTTAATGGAGGCAAATTTTCCAGGAAGCGAATTCTCGGAGGGAAGTTAAATCATGCGTAATCGCATGGTCACGAGATGCGGCGTCAATCATAGTGTTTTTAGAAAGAAGAAAGAGTCATCGCGACCATAGGCCGGTAGGGTATCTCGTCGAAATCAACATACTGGATATTTAAAATGGTGGGTGGACTTATCCTGACATTTGCTGCGGTAGTCTCATGGTCTAAGGCGTGCTACGTTACGCTGGAACTGGATAGGTTACAAAAGATGGCGTGTATAGGGATTATGGGTGCTTTTCGTACCACACTCGCAGCTGCGCTAGAAACTCTGCTGTGGCTGCCACCGCTAGATCTCTTTCTGGCACTCTGGACTCAGAAGAACGGTACATGGTTCTCGTCAGGGACTGAATATGGACATAGGAGAATCCTGGATGAATCCTGGGAACTCACCATGACGAATGATAGGATTAAGAGGGTTAGCATAACCGAAAGGCTTCACAAGACTCTTATCACTGACGGATAATTCCTAGAAAAGGGACCGCAGAATATTTTATATTCACCAACGGATCTGTGATTGACGGCATGGCAGGTGCAGGGGACTCCTCAGAAGACTTGAATTCATCTTACTATGTTAGCCTGGGGAGATGCACCTCGGTTTCCCAAGCAGGAATTTTGGCTCTCGTTCGTGTGTTGCACTACTTAGTAAAATCTTCATTGCACTGGACAATCAAGCGGTAGTTAGATACATGGATCGGACGGAGGTGAATTTATTACTAACGATGGAAAATGTACAAAAGCTTAATGGGTGTGCCTCAGAAAATAACGAAAATAATAGATGACTTGTTTTTCACAACATCATCGAGTTTGACCTAAGGAAACCAAAGGGCTTGAACAAAAGCAATATCAAAACTTTTTTTTGAAAATTTGAAAAATTACATTACCTAATATACCTTTGGTCCACAGAACATTATTTATAATATAGATGATACTAGCAATACCACTGTACTAAATATTAGTTACAATGGAAGAAAAACAAATCGGTAACATGAGGTCTAGTGAAAGCGGAGTCCTTTCCCGCTGCTCAAACAGATCGTACGATCATGGTAATTGGCACTTTGAATTCTGAAGCGTTTGCTCTACGAGGATCCAAGGATTTGTGTTTACTGCTGATGTACAAAATTGACCATTATTTGGAATTCTGCTAAAATTGACGCATTGTCTTCACTTCTTCATGAGCGCAATAGAGAAAATGAAGAAGGAATTGCCAAAAATAGGGCATCTTTTGATCAACTGTGTTAGTGACAATCAACTGTGACTGCTTCATAAAATTATAGAAGGTTATAATGTAATAGGCCTTGGCTATCCCAAGAGATACAAGAAGATACATCTTATCACCAGTTATGATTTGAAGCAAAGGTGATTGCTTACTTCGTTGCCCTTCGTTATCCACTTTTTCCATTCGACGGATAGAAATTGTTCTCTGCTAGTTATTCCTACAAAAACGTTGTGTTTTTTCTAGTAACAACAATAATTCATTATTTAAAAATGTTTGAGACTATTGATCTTTGATTTCGCAATCGCTGGCTTGACATTCGCCAAACCAATTCCCTCATACTCTTTTGGCTATAAGAGATTCACCAAGAGCTTCAAAAATCATTTCTACAGCTTTTCGAGGGCTTTTTTGCTATTTAGATTTGCTCTTCAATTCTACAGAGAATTACTTTTTAAAATAACTTTTACATCGTGTTTTCCTTAATTTTCAGGTTTTAACATCTATTTCTTCCATAAAAATTACGTTATGTGCGTGCATGCATGTATATCACCCAGGCCTCAGGATTAATACCTAGAATTTATTTTCACTACAGAAAAATTCTCCAATTTTCAAGATCTTGTTGAGTATTTCTCATGATACTTGAGATACTCTTCCCACATCCTGAAATGCCACAACAATCAATTCTTGTAAGTCATCCTTAAATATTAATGACAACTACAGAGTTGTTAGTATGTAGCCTCTATCTGGAAGTATAATCGCAACACCGCACGTATAAAAACAAATTACCTATTTAGTTCAGGATGTACCTCATTTTCGTTGACCACATTTTTTTTTTCTGCCTCCTATTTATTCTTACTGCGAGTTTTATGCGCTAGGGCGATAATATTGTTGAAAATTGACCCTCTGTGCCCTATGAGAGTAGATTTATTTCAACCCTTTGCTCTTTCGCTTTAATTTCAAATAAATATTGTGAACGTAACCCCACGTTACGCTCTTCTGTCTGTGAATCTCATTACAAAATTAATTGGTTTCGTGAGCTTTGTGGTTTATTATTATATTGTTTTAGGTAATCTTTTAATCCTCAGAGCAGCAAATGTATTATGTTCTCTTAATTGAACCAACTTTTACGTCCTCTTTCTTAGCAGATTGATACTCGTCATTTAATTAACTTGCAGTGTCCTCCAAAACTGCTTGAGTGCTACTTTAATCTCACTTTAATATTGACTATATTGATTGCAGAATTTATCCATTTTTAGGATATAAAAACAAGAACAATACGCAAAATTTATTCTATTATAATGGGGATATTTCACTTAATACTTTATTTGTTTAATTCGAATAAAATGTTACAATTGGGATGGAAAATAAAAGCAAAAATTGCCACCGAATTAGATAAGTATAGAAATTTTTCATTTCCTAGACAGACTTTAAAAAGTAGGTTTCTAAATTTTAAATTTATTATTTATTATCGCGGCAGTTCGAACAGATGTGTGCATCCGAGACCGGGAAGAATTCACAACTATTTGCAAAGAGACTTATGATACTATATAAAGCCACAAATTCAAATATGCCAATACACTGTTGGCGCAAAGGTCATTTTGAGGACAGAATTTAAGGTCAAAGTTTATGCGAAAAATTGTTTTGTTTTTTTATATATCTTTGCAATGGAGAGGGGCAGGGAGAAGAGATTTGCTACAAAAACGTCTCCTTAAATTCTTTAAGGAATGGCCCGAGTAGTTTTTACAAAATATTCTTTTGTAAGGATGAAGAGGTCATTTTTCTAATTTTTCATTAGATGCAAATATCTCATTAACGGTGAATACACTTCAAATATGCTTTACATGAAATTTATAAAAAAACATAAATAAAAACACCAATGATGTTTTTAACCATTAAAATAAAACGAAATACATAATTTCGCATTCTAAAAATCTTATAGCCATTCATAGAATTTTCTTCTGTTTCCTGTTTTTAACAAATTATAATTGAAGAAATTATCGCATCATTTAGATTTTTTCGAAACCTTTTTCATAGGGAACATTCTATCATCCCTTTTTTCCTTATGAAAAGACATTGAAGACATTATGCCAAACAAATTATGTAACCTTATAGGGAATGTAGTAATCAATGTGCGTACAAAGATTTATGTATCTAGCGTTTACCGCTATTGAGATATTTGCATTTAAAAAAAAATCAGAAAAAATGTCCTTTTTATCCTTGCAAAATAACATTTCTAAAAATTGCTTAAGCCTTTACTTAGAGGCTTTAAAGGCATGTATTTGACCCAAATTTCATCTCGCTCTTCCTCTCCACTACGGAGATATTTTGAAGAAAAAAAACTAATTTTTCTCACTAATTTTGACGCGAAATTTACGATGAAGTGCTGCTGCTCAGGCAGTCAGGCCTTCATGCAAGGGGAAGATCGTTCGAAACAAAACTGTTTGATTTCTCTTAAAAGAACCCCGAATCCCCCTCCATCTCTCTTCACGTATCCAACAATCTTAAAAAGGAGACCAGAATGAAAATCGAATAACCCCTCAGAAGTCCAGAAAAGATTTTTTTAAATATTTAATAGTTACTTCTGTTAATTTATTGTACTTAGAAAAAAAAA
>QYTT01089007.1:18174-48048 GCA_006980735.1 Dasypogon diadema | reverse complement strand
TTGCAAAATAACATTTCTAAAAATTGCTTAAGCCTTTACTTAGAGGCTTTAAAGGCATGTATTTGACCCAAATTTCATCTCGCTCTTCCTCTCCACTACGGAGATATTTTGAAGAAAAAAAACTAATTTTTCTCACTAATTTTGACGCGAAATTTACGATGAAGTGCTGCTGCTCAGGCAGTCAGGCCTTCATGCAAGGGGAAGATCGTTCGAAACAAAGAATTGTCATCCACAACACAAAGGTGTTTATTCATGGGAGGGTTATGAAAAAACGGCTGCAAGATCCTCCAATCTAAAACCGAGTCGAGTTCAATGCATCCAAAATTCCAAAACTATTTGATTTCCCTTAAAAGAACCCCGAATCCCACTCCACCTCTCTTCGTCAATGGGGTGAGCATTTCAAATTCTAACTTGGGGGTTCACGTATCCAACAATCTTAAAAAGGAGATCCAGAATGAAAATCGAATAATCCCTCAGAAGTCCACAAAAGATTTTTTTTTTAATATTTAATAGTTATTTCTGTGAATTTATTGTACTTAGAAAAAAACAAAAACTTCGTACCAATATTCTACAACTTTTCCTAATGTATTTTCGAATATGAAATCACACTTTATTTTTCTGTACTAGAAAGATTCTTCAGAGAATCTTCGAAATCGACAGGCTCAATTTTTCTTTTAGCCGATTCATATGCTGGTGGGCCAATTAAGTTCACAATCTCGTCATAATTCAAAGTTTCCTTTTCCAACAAAGCTTCCGCTAACTGCAAATGAAAATAAATTACTAATCTCCTGTAATTTAAAGAGCAGTACTAACCTGAATTAATTTATCTTTGTTCTCTTTTAAAACATTTTCAGTACGTATGTAAGCTTGAGTCACTAACTGAATTGCCTCCCTATCTATCAGCGATTCTAAGCACTTTGAAAAGGGCTTATCGACTGGCAACGCACGATCTGTCTCATTATCGTCAGGAATATACACTGGACCGATTTTCTCATTCATCCCGTATTTTTTAATCTGGAAAGCAATTTTGCAATAAGGGCATACACTTTTCTTCGAAATCCTCTTTATACCTGAGCGTAAGCAATTTTAGTGACCTTCTGCAAATCGTTTTGTGCACCTGTAGTAATTTTATTAAAAATCAAGCTTTCAGCTGCTCGTCCCCCTAACGCCATACACATTTTGTCGAATAATTCTTCTTTTGTAAATAATTTCTGTTCACTAGGTGTGTATTGAGAAAAGCCTAAGGCGAGACTAGTTCTTGGAACAATAGTTACTTTCAAAAGGACATCGGAATTAGGTAAAAGCCAACCGACAAGGGCATGACCAGATTCGTGGTAAGCGATTACGTGTCTTTCAGTCTGTGTTAGGGCGTGAGAACGTTTCTCAGTACCACCTAAAAGATAATCGTTAGATGCACGAAGTTAACGGTTGCAGAATATTATCATACCAACAAGCCTTTCCACCGCGTATTCCAAATTTTTCTCGTTCACGTGTTTTTGTAAATTTCGTGCCGCATGCAACGCCGCCTCGTTGCATACATTTGCTATATCTGCACCCGAAAATCCAGGTGTTAATCTAGCTAATCGTTCCGAATACAATTTAGGGTCCTTTTTCAAAGCCACTGATGACAAGTGCTTCTCAAAAATCTCCTTTCTCTCATATAGCGTAGGCAAATCTATCAGTATGTGTCTATCAAATCGCCCCGGGCGGAGCAAGGCTTTGTCTAAAATGTCCGCCCTGTTAGTGCTTGCAAGCATTAATACTCCTTCCTTAGAAGACATTCCGTCCATTTCAACCAGTAACTGGTTCAGAGTTTGTTCTGATTCTCCAGAGCTTGTTTGATTTATGTTTCCGGTACCGGATCTTTGGCGACCAATGGCATCAATCTCATCAATGTATATAATACAGGGGGCGCGTTTTCGACCTTCTTTGAACAGATCTCGTACCCTAGCTGCACCCAGTCCACCTATCATTTCAATGAACTCAGAACCATTCATACTTAGAAATGGAACTTGTGCTTCAGTTGCTACAGCTTTTGCTAGTAAAGTTTTTCCACAGCCTGGCGGACCAAGTAGAAGAGCCCCTTTTGGTACTTTCGCTCCCAATTTTTGATATTTGTCGGGATTTTTCAAATAATCCACAAATTCCATCACCTCTTGTTTTGCTTCTTGAAGGCCGGCAACATCCTTGAAAAGAACTCCTTTGCCACCTTCGAAAGGATCGACCAGTGTAAATTTCGCCCGCCCCATTTGGGTCTGTAAGGAGGAAACATTACTTCAGGAATTTCACACCTGCTTAACAGTACAAATGTGTCTATATTAATTGGACTTTTCATCCCGCGAATTCTAGACATCAGTGACATAAACACAGCGAAGAGCAATAAGAGGACTAGTAACCTTCCTGTGACATCACTGTGACGGTCATATGAAACGGCCACCCCTGCAATTATACTGTTAGCTATCGCTAGAGATTTTCCGACCCTATACCTACCTTCTGCAACACCGAGGCGTTTTTCTTCGTCGCGGAGTTTGGACTCAAATTTAGATGCATCAGCAACCGCCATGTGGTAAATGTTGTAATCGACCTAGACATAATGGATTTTATACAATAACATGAGACATTCTGAATGATTTACCCTTCTTCCTTTCACTATTGCACCATCGTGAAGAATAATTGTCACCATTTCCATATCTGGCCGAATTATGAGTTCTTTTACTTCACCAGCAGCCAACATGTGATGAACGAAATCATTCCATGAGACATATCTCGTTGTAGTCTAAACTAAAAATGCATGAATCTTCGAATTTAGGAAACATTAGCGTATCACTAACCTCGGGGTTAGTTCTGCTTGGAAATAATAACGACAGGAAGGTAATAAATAGATAAACTGTAAACATCCATAAAACTGCTTTAGTAAGGACTGAAATGATTTTTTCATCGTCGTCTCCCTTCTTGCCATTGTTATTTCCAGAGTTCTGTGAAGAAGACGGTTTGCTTGGGGGTTCTCGCTTCCTTTCGACTTTATCCTCACTGTCCTTATTCTGAGCAAACAGTAATGAGTTTACTTTTCGTGAAATTTCGCTTTTGCTGATTTCATAGGAACGTGCAAGAATACTCAACACAGCGCTATACTCTGCGTTAATAAGTTTCAGCTAAAAATACAGTCTTCAGCAATTATTCTATACTAATTGTGATTTTACTTTTCTACTGTTCAGACAAAAGTTTCCATAACTTAAGGAAACCTTTTCTCTCCTGTCCAGGGTGTTGTAAGGATTGTTGCACAACTTCCACATGCACGGCCTAATTACTTTACCATATTGTGGTATTCTAAACATATTCGGGCGACAAATCTATTCTACCTGCAACACTATTTTGTATTTCACAATTGTAGCCAAAGCAATTGCTATAAATTTTGAAACACTTAACCTAGGAATTTAGAATAATTTTATGAGAGTAGCCTCAGTGAATAAAACTTGGCTCCACTTTATATTTCCTAACATATTTTAAAATTAACAAAAATTGATAAATCAAACCATCGCTCAAAATTTCCCTGAAAAGGTTAACTGGGTGCTGCTGATTTTGACAACTCCCAACAAAATGTACTATTCCCAAATTTGTATTATTTTAACAATGGAAAATTACATAATTTGTATATATATCTGTTTCAACGTTTTTCAGCACACAAATTTTGCAATAATCTCGAAAAATCTGCCTAAATTTACCGGAGCTGTTCACTGTGTTATTGGCTTTAACCGCAAGCGATCTTGAGGATGGCTCCTGCTTTCTTATAAAGAAGAAGAACGCAATCAGCTGGTTTGTATTTATCTGCTTTGTTATGTTCCAGATTCCAGCCGTAGATGCGAAAAAGGTAGGCAATTCTTTCAATTATGGAAATGGACGGGAATTATTATTTAATAAAACTTGTGAAAAAACATCCCGTACTTTGGGATAAATCGTGTCAAGAAAATAGAGATTCGGATGTAAGGAATGACGCCTGGAAACAAATCGCGGCCTCAATAGGAGTAGAAAGTATTTTCGATGGATACACAAAGATTCTGATAATTCTTTTTGTGATTTTAGTGAGCTGGATTCGATCACGATGGTACAACTTAAGGGAACGTTTTGTAAAGGAGCTCAAGTTGTCGTACAGTGAGAAACAGGAAAGTAAATTCAGATACTTCAATGAAATGATGTTCCTCCTGAAGCATGTCGAATTCAGAAAGAAGCCCGACGACAAGTTTGATTCATTTGTGGAGCAGTTGCCCCACAAGAATAAGCCAGTACAAAAGGAGAAAACGCCCGAATTCGAGATCACGAAGAAAGAAATCGAAGAAAGTGAAATTGATATTGATCCAAATTTGGTATTTGTAGAGTTCGACTCTGAATCTGGCGCACATTTAAAAGAACAAGAGAAAGATACAGATAATAGTAGAGATAATATTTATGTGCAAGAGTCTTGTGATTCATCTGCTCCGGACATGTGTAATGATAACATTGAGAAAATAATTGAAATTCAGCAATTGAACTTCGTCCCAGAGTATGAGGAAACATCGTCCACAAGTGCAAAATTGCACAGCAACAAACTCCAAACTGAGCCTCGATGTGAAGACACGATTTTTGGAGAGCTTGTTACAGCTATGCTTAAAAAAATGGATGAAAATAAGAAGAAAAATGCTAAGAAAGAAATAATAAATATATTATTGTCGTAGGTAGTTTCACGAGGAGTTTTCATTCGAACATACTTTATTATAAAAAATATGGGGGGGGGGAGGTGTCGTTAACAAATTAGTTCTTTTTATCCCATATCGATGACCTAAAATCTCACATAAATACGAAGAAAATGACTGAATTTTAATTTTTTTGCTGGAGTATGCTCAGAGGAACATTACTGCAAAAAATAGCATATAGCCAAACTTAATTAATTTTTTTTTAAATTTTCTCTTTTTTAAACCTTGTTGCGTACAGATTTTTATTTCGACTTTAGTTTGTAAGAACGATTTTATATTTGATATAACCGTAGCCAACAGAATATTGACATTTTTCTTTTACATTTCCTAGCCTAAATTTGGTACAATAAAACAAGGTACCGGGTGGCTTTCGAGAATTTCGGCTATTCTGATTCTGACAACGCTATTGCATTTAAAAAGTAGGGTTTTGTGCTATGTGTGGGTTTTAAAAGTAAAGATTGTTTACTGCAAATTAATCGACATAAAAATAAAAAATATTGTTCGAAATGTCTGATAACACAGAAGTGATTCCTCCGGGCTGGGAGAAGCGTCTAAGCCGATCGACTGGTATGATAAATAATTACGGAGTAAAAACATTTTTGTAGACTTGTTTTCTTGTCAGGTATGTACTACTATTTGAACATTTATACAAAACAGTCTCAGTGGGATTTGCCAACTTCACCGGCAGAGGTATAGATTTTCGAATTATTTTGGGTGCTCTGCAGTAAATACAATTTCAGAATACACAAGGGCCAAGTCAGGTGCAGTGCTCGCATTTATTAGTGAAACACAATAAAAGCCGGAGACCAAGTTCATGGCGTGAGGACACAATTACACGATCAAAAGAGGAAGCAAGGGAAATGATTGAGGAGTACAGGAGAAGGGTATGACCATTCGTCTGTTAATTGATAAGTGTTTTATATAGAGTGAATTTAGATTGAATCTGGTGAATCTACTTTACAAGAACTCGCACGACAATTTTCAGATTGTAGTTCGGCAAAACGAGGCGGTGATTTAGGGATGTTTGGGCGAGGTAAGTGGATAGATTTACTTGTAACGCAATATAATTTTCTCTTGAGGAGTGCAGGCAATTTCCTCCACAGTTGTGCTCCAGACTCGCCTAGTATTGTTTTCGAAATACCTTTTTGTTTGAGCAGCACTATGACACCCTGAAATACTCAACATTTTTATTATTAAGATATAATTCTGGAGATAAGTAATTCCAAGGCGAATTACTTGTAGCACAGATCTACGCAGCAGAAAGTTGCCGAATTAATGCGCAATTGCAAATGTGCATTGATACAGGGAAGTCGTGCAGGATAGAGACTGATTTTGTGACCTCTTTTTACACTAGCATTTATTGCATGTTTTTGTCACAGACAAAATAACACCGACCAGAGTTTTAGCCGCTCAAGCACGCATTCAAGAAAGCATATGATGGGCCCATTATAAAAATACCGCACTTTTACATATTATTTATTAAATTAAACTTAGAATTTATGTATTTTTATTTTCCAGGAGTAATGCAGAAATCCTTTGAAGAAACAGCATTTAATTTGAAAGTGGGCCAATTATCGAAAATTACAGAAACAGATTCTGGTTTGCATATAATTTTGAGGACGCAGTAAATTTGCCCAGCTTACACAAAAACATAAATCGAATTGTATAAAATGTTTTAATTGCAAAGTATAACATATTTAATTTGCCAAAATATCGCATGAGGAAAAAACAATAAAATAAAATGTACCAAGTCTGTTTATTTCTACAGAGACAACTTTTCTGTGAGCAATTTTGCACCGACATGATTTTGCTGCTTTAAAGTATTCGCGTTCGTTTCTAATATTTCCCTAAGATCTGATTTTGTGGCTTCGTCGCAATTTTCAACAATAGTTAAAAGAATAAAACAGGCTCTGTTCAGCTTAATCCATTCGTGCACCTACAAAAATAAATGCTAAAGGTTTCAAATTCTTGTTCATATCGTAATTGGTACCTTTTCGCTGGTGAGATGTTTAACTATAGAAGCGCTTAAAGTGGGGCTGTTTGTTTCCACTCGCTCCTTATCATGTTTGATCATTTTCTTTAATGCTATATGTAATCCTGGGTCTTCAATGCCTAACACAATAGTTGGCTGGTCATCCGATTCTTTCTGTAAAGCAGGATTAAAAATTATATGGTGTAGTGAGTGAAACGTTAACCACTCAGGAATTATTAATTTTGAGAAAAACAATTGCAAGGTTTTCCCTTTGCTCTGAATTGACTTTGGATTTTTCCCCACTAATAAACTTTTATCGCTTTTAAAATATCTGAGCTAAAGTTATTCGCCGCTAATACAAAAAAAATTACGTTCAGGAAAAAAGGAAAATCGACGAGTTCACCACCCCCATCATTATTTTCACTCAAACCAATAAGCACATTAGAGTCCACAATTTTCCGCATTTCGTAGTCAAAATGCGAGTTATGTAGCAACTTATCTAGGTAAGAATGATTTTATGGACATATGTAGTTATTTTATGCATACTTACTGTCGATTTTTTCTTTGACTTGGTTTCAGTAGCTACCACTTTCCATTCCTCTTCACATATTAGTTTTGCAATGCTCTCAGCTACTTTAGACAAATTATCAGGACTAACTAGAAACCAGATTTTTTCTTTTAAATAATCAACTAATATTGCAATGTGTTACCTTTCTTAATAATGTTAGCTGTTACCAGACCTACATGTCCATCTTTAAGCCAAAACGAAGTGTTATCGGAAATTTCTGTACATAAAGATTCTTCGATTTGTTCAAAGATCTCTTTTCGACGCACATCTTTATCTTTTTTGCTGTATTTTAGTCCTTCATCTAAGAAATTCACCAAACTTGGATGAATGCATTCTGTGCCAGCAGGCGAGACAAACCATTCCATAACTTTTCTCCCCCATTGGCTATTCACCACGTTCTGTATGTCAGGAAGTATACTGTCGAATATAACTTTCTTTATCGCCTTTGTATCGTCCAATGCGTTAACAATGGCTAAAACTAAAACATGACCGTGTTCGTGTGTAATCACCTTTATCATGTGTTCTTTTAAACTTTTTGTGATCAACTGTAAAACCAATTTGTGCTGTATTTGTTACATATATGAATTTGTTCTATTTTATATTTACCCTTCTCTCCTTATTGCCAGAATACCAAAAACATAAAATTGCAGCCCGACATCCCTCTTTGGTTGTAACTAGTGAAGGTACTAGAGAAGAGTACAGTGAGATAATCTCATTTCTCTGTTCTTCTGAACATTCCTGAAGATACTCGAGCAGAACTGCATGTACTAATGAGTTGTCTACAAGTTTTTTATTGGCGAAATGTTCCAAATTCGATTTTACTGCCTGTAACGTCGGCATTTTCAGTTCTTCTGCGTGTTTATATGTGTCCGATAGGCTGTGTACCGCAGGATCTTTAGACTGAAAACAAAAAGAATGGATTATAAGAAGATTGTGGCTTACTTCTAACATTTGTCAGGTTCCTAATCTCCATTTTCCCAAAATTTCGCTCCGCCTAGGCTGTACATCATGGGATTGTCCCCTAAGTTTGGCAAAGCATAGGGGACAATCGAATGTGTTCAAATTGACTGATAAGCTCCACAGATTGATCACAAAAACACAAACTACGTATTCAGATTCCAAACTGTTCTGAGAGCAAATTTCTGATTCTTTAAATAAAAAAAACTCTCCTTATTTGTCTGAGCGTGCTAAATAGAAATTGAACCGATCTATGGCTAACTGCACATGATTATAATTTGATAGGGTACCTAGAGTCGTATTTTCTTTTTATAACGTTTTAAGTGTCTAGACACATGAAAAACGCCTACATTAAGATATAGCAATTACCTTTCTGTAAATTCCTCCATATAACTCTTGCTTCATGTACGACTTCTCTTCGGGATGCGCCCATTGTAGAAAGATTAAATCTATAATTTTACTTGAAATTGCATGGGAACTTAATTTAAAGATATTCCCGTAGAAGCTAGCAATGAACTTTTTCTTAGTTATACTGTCTGCGTATTTTAAAATTCGCATCACACAGAAGTGAGCGTATCTAGAAGTGGCCATCTGTACACTGATTGGCATCAGATCCTAAAAATAACAACAAACATTGAAGAATGGAATTGCGATACAGCTAAACACAGAGAATAAAATACCTTTGCAATATTTTTCTTAATTTCAGGCGAAGAGTTTTTATAGAGGCATTGAATCACTCTGGCCGTATCGTGAGCCATAACCACCTTCTTTAAGCTATCATTCTTCTTCAGCAGGGTGTACAATTCCTTGCTCAGTTTTTGCTTTGCTTTCACATCGGTCTTCTTGCTAGAAAATTGCAAATAATTTTAAGGTGATAAAGTTTTATTGATATTTGTCTCACCATTTCAGCTTCTCATAAATTGCTTTTGCTTCCTTTGAAACTTCAAAAGTATCTTTCAGTTTCTTCCGTTTGACCTTCAGTTCCTTTTTTTCCTGTTTTAGTTTACTCCAACATACCTTTTCGCCTGTAGGCTTTAACTGTGGGACAGAGGAGTTTTTAACACGTTTGGTTGCTTTAGGAGCATCGGCAGTGCTGTTATGTTCTTCGCCACTTGCATCTTTTACACCACGTTTGCCCATTTCCTTGTTATGCAGAATTGCTATTCAACTGGAATACTATCAAGGTGGGAACACAGCTATTTACTATCAAGTAGTACCGAAGAAGTTGTCTAGTAGACAGTTTGTCATATACGGTGCACGTGGTTCCCTTCGAGCATGTAGGTAGTGGTTCCTCCGTTCTCTTGTTCTTCCTTCGTTTTTCTTTACCTCTTTCCGAACAAATATTTTGCTTTAAAAATTATCGCAGGCAGGGTATTTATTTGGGGCAGGTGGATTTTCGAGAGATAAAAATTGTTTTTTTTTTCTAAATTAAATGACTAAGAATAAAGAATTAGAAGATAAGGCAAATTATCTGATGGCTTTTAATGTCAGGCTACAAAACAGGGAGGAATTGTAAATCGCAATTTATGTATTCCTATCCTTAAATATAAGCCAAAGCTGTTAAAATCAGCGAACAGTGATCCTTTGTCCTTTTTCCTGAAAAAGAAAAATTAAAAATGCCTAAAAAAGATGAATTTCCGTGTTATGTAAGTTGTCACATTTGCTTATAGGCCTAATTTTCAACTTCAGTTAATGCGAAGTTTGGTTTGTGTCTTCGGTTAACTTTCTACGGGTATTGTCACACCTGGGAAGCGTGACGTTTATAAGTTTGTTTATATTCTAAAGGACACGAAGAATTTGAATTTCATCGTAATATTTAAAGGCTTTGCACATATATTATTGAACAATGAGGAAATTAAACGCAAAGAAAAAACAAAAGAAGGAAAAAGATAGAAAAGGTGAAAACTCCGATCCGGTTGACGACGATGCGAATCACGACAGCAAAAATGGCGGAAGTGATGAAGATTCTACGGATGCACCTCCAGAAAAGGGTCGAAAAGTGAATAATGAACGTTCAAGCAAAGACAATGGAAATATTTCAGATACTGTTGACACAGGAGAAGAATATGAGGTTTGTACTACATTTTTTCATCACTTTCTGAACTTTGTAGATGTTTGGCGGCATAGGTACTCTCCCTTACTACCAGAATAGAATCTTGATCCTAAGGATAGCATATTTTTATTGGAAATAAGTACATATTTAAGAGAGTTCCATGTCTTATTTGCTTAAAAACGTGGCTTCATAATATCTGGGTAATATGAATGTTTCAGTGCAAAGAAGTTAGCAGTTTAAATTTTTCTATAGATGTGGCTAAATCGCAAGGGAAGGGTAGAGAAGGGGTAGAGACAATTTTCAGAGTTACAGGAGTGTTTTATTCCTGTGTAAATAGATCTCCAATTAGTCAAAGGCTTGAGTATTCAAAATATACGTTGTGTGTCGACCTAAGTATTTTAGCGCCAAAATTGATGCGGAATGCCGCAACGATTCGCTGGGGTTTATGTTCCTTGTACCTGATTTTTTTCTTGGTTTTTCGTATTCTAATAAATCTGAGGAAGAAACAATGTGTTTTTTATTATTTTTCTTTGATTTTTTAAATGTATTTTAACAATCAAGTAATATATTCTCGTGTAGATGGGTGGGTTGCACACAAGAAATGGTCGAAATATTCTATAAAAACATACACAATTATTAAGTAGTGATTTCAAAACTAATTATTTTTAAATAAATAAGACCTAAACTAAGATTCTGATCATTTTCTTATATCGATCTGGAGCTTGAGCCATAATCAGGTCATTTTATTGAATAAGTTGTGGAAAATCGCAGGTGCTCTTGGAAACATAAAACATAATTCACTACCATTTTCACCAATAGATGTACGACATCTAGCGGCTACCGACCTTTTAGAGGTTTGAGTATTGTCAATTTATAATTTTTGGTTTTCGATGTCATCGGTTTGTGAAAATACGTGCAGCAACAAGTCTTTGTTCCCATCGTAAACATTTCGCATACGAAGTTTCAATTTGATCAACCTGCGAGGAAAATATTAAGCTTCTCCTGGAGACATATTTTCCTGGCTCTGTAGACCATCTAGACTGCAGGACATTAAACAGTAACATAAGTCTCATGTGAAAATTGTTTAATCCCATCAAGGTCAGGTGGGTCATTGGCACCTTCAAATCTTACAAATTTGCTGGGAGAGATGGCATTTTGCCGGCCTTACTGCAGCAAGGCACAGGCGAATTGCTTCAGTCTCTAATAAAAGCATGATAAGGTTATCTTCAACCTTATGCAAAATGCCCTTGAGTATTAATCTCGGCAAGACGTTAATCTTGTTGTTTAAGTGAAGAAGGAAGCTGTCATTAACCGCTTCACAGTCAGTACTTGAGTACTAAAAGAACTAGGATCTCACAAGATTCGATGGTAATGGTATATGGGTGAGTCTAAGACCGAACACTGGTTGGATGTTGCAAACAAGCTTTTAGAGACTGGGAGAAGGTGGAGCACTCCTTTTACTGGAACAGAGCTCAACAACTGAGTCAAGTGAAAAGGTTTATTAACATTTCGAGTAATAAAGTAAACAAGTTTAGTCTTAAGAAGCCAGAACTCTGTATCTTCTCCGGTCATTATTTTGTATTCACTTATCTGCTCATGAACCTCAACAAGAGCAATGTGCCTGCACATGACTATTCCAGTTTTAGTTGAACGTTGCGTTTTTAATTTGATTGAATGACTTCTTGTTTTTTGTTTTTATTCTTAATTCCATTTTTTCTAACAAATACACGTTTTATACTTCATTGAGGATGGAGACTTGAGGGCGCTCATGAGCGGCTCGTGAACGCTCATTTAGTGAGCAATTAAAAACGAACTCGCTCATGACTCATGAGCGCAAGCGTCCAAAAGGTTTCTTAAAGTTCATTGCTCAGGAATGAGTACTGGTTTTAAATGAGCAAATTTTAGCGTACGCTAATGAGCGGCTCATGAGTGAGCTGGCTGAACTGACAAGAATTTTGCTTGTGCGAGACGATAACCTCATGCCAAAACTGTGAATCACTTGCAACATTTGTCAGGTTAAAATTTCCCCATCTCCCTTTCCCTAATTTCCTTCCGCCTAAGCTGTGCTGTGTGCATCATAGGGTTGTCACCTGAGCTTAGACAATACCTTAAAAAATTGTTGGTCAACTGAACACTTGCTTACCGTTTTGCGCTGTCCTATAATCCTATATGATTTTTAATATGTCTCACATTGAATGCAGGTTGAGGAGATTGTTGATCACAAAGTGGAAGATGGAATATCTTACTTCCTAATAAAATGGAAGGGGTACGATTCCAACAGTAATACCTGGGAGCCAGAAGATACCTTGTCTTGCCCAGATTTAATGGCTAAATTTAAAAAGGTAGCTCCATTCCATTTATTATTGTTACAGAATAACTTTCTTTTAAGAGGGTAAAGCGACCAAAATCTAAAGGCAGCGGCAGTCCTGTTAAAAAATTAAAACGAAATACAGTAAAAGATCAGGACTCCAGTGATCCAAATCAAGAGTGGGAAGTTGAGAAAATCGTAGATTTGGCATATGGAAGAAATGGTGCGCGTTTGTTTCGAATTCGATGGAAAGGTTATCGTGCTACCTCAGACACATGGGAACCAGAGGAAAATTTAAATTGTGAGGATCTTATTGATAAGTTCCTTAAGAAACGTGATGACGAATCAAAAATGCCACAAAAGGAATTACGTGAAGCACCCAGGCAAACAAAACGATTTGTAACTGATACATTTGGAAGGCGTGCATCAAAAAGAAACAGTGGTCGTTCAAGGTGGCAGAACACAATGTTTTTTCTTCTCAAATTATGAATTTACTAATTTTCTCATTTCTAGGACAGTATACTATGATGCTGAATGAATTACAAAATCACAATTACTCGAAAGGAAAAAGATAAAACATATGGAAGAATTTTATGACTTTAGAATGAAAGTGCAGATATTTTAAAGAATATATTTTACTTTTGGTTGCTTTCAATCCTTCTAGAAGGATTCCTTTTTTTAAAAATTGTTCTGAAATTCAGATATTCTCGAGAGAATATGTAATTTTCCAATAAAATGAATAAATGTCATAACTCCATTATAGAACTATCATGTTTTTCATTTATTACTAAACGACCTTTCCTCGCAATTCTAATGTTCCAATGGCTAACATTTTCTAATTTTTCAAAAATTAACATTTTCCGCAAACATAAAATTGAAAGCTTTTGTGGTCGACCTACATATGCTGCAGAAAGGCTCGGGACCATGAAGTCGAGAGGGTGAGCCTTTTCTGGCCAGTTCGTTAGCGGCTTAATTCCCCTCTACGCCTCTACGGCCAGGTACCCGACAGTGTGTGACTCTGTTGTTCGAGGACAAGCGTTGCAGGGTTTCAAAACACTCCCAAACTAGTTTCGAAGTGAAGCACCCAGGATGAGAGTGCTCTAAGCGTCGCCTGGCTGTTTATAGCAAAGATGTAGTCATAGCTGATAGCATTTCGCTTCCTAAAGAACGATACGACTTCACATTTATTTATGTTGAGCTCTAAATTATTGTGCTCACACCAAGAATAAAGAATATTTAAGTCTTAGGGGACTTGAAATTTGGTACACAGGCATCTGCGCCAATTCGAGCAACCCCTTCATAGGATTACCAGGAATGAGAGTGGGTAGTGTCAGCCGTTTAACCATACGGTCGACCTGGCAAAACTCTTCCCTTTTCGTCTGTCTCATGCAATTCGTCAAGGAAGTACTGTCCCAAGTATTTATACCTTTTTGTCCAAAGTGATAGGCGTCACCGATTTCTTTTCCTCCCGGCGACACATACAATTAGCGTTATTTGAGCGTCAGGTTCTGTGTTGCTGGGCTTTCAAGGAAGGAGCTGTGCATTGTAAAAATAAAGACCAGTAATCTGAAGGGAATCTTTTTCATTTAGTTGAAGAAGTACTGATATTGAGCTGGCATTTGGTGCCCCCCATCCCCGCCTACAATTCCCCTTACAGTTGAATACTTTGGTTTTTTGTTCAGTTATCATCGCGAGAGTGGGAGAAGAATCATAAATTGAACTTGATATTGATTTTGGGACAGATTGCTTAGCACGCATTTGTAGCCCTTTACGAGCTTAGAGGTAACTAAGGATTTCACAAGAGCCTCAATAGCCTTCTGACTAACCGTATCGATTTCAATTTTAGTTTTTGAAGCTTCTGGTCCCGCAGGTACCTGTTCGCCTCTGAAATAGCTTTGACCTCCAGCTGGTAAATGAAGCTCTATTGTAATATTGCACTTCCAGGTCCTAATCCATGTCTCAATGGTTAATAAAAAAAAACAGGTTATGAAGCTATTAACTAGATAATTAAATTCTTGATTTTTTTTACTTTTGAACCTTTTTCACTTTCAGTTAAAAAAATACTACATTAAAAGTAGAACTCTAAATTTTTCATTTTCCCCAAATACTTTTGAAAATCAATACATAAAGCTAACCCTTCTTTTTCAAATTATAAAATACCCAAATCGACCCAGTAAACTTGATTGTTGTGTGCTAATAACGAATAAATAAATATAACGAAATTTTTTTCAATAATTAGAATTTTTATTATCCGAAAAATGTAATAGAGTTCAATCAATGGTCTTCTGTTATTTCAAGCTGCCTTGTGCCGAATACATTGCCGTCAGCAGTTTGACGTACACCACAATGGGCTGGGATAGGAAGACATATTCGAAATTGGTTGTCGTATTTTAGTTCTTGAGAGTTTCAGAGAAATATATTACTTCCGAGATGGCTGGATCGGCTTTACGAAGGCTTATGGCAGAATATAGACGTAATTGGTTGTATAGAAGTTTTTAGTTCCATATGAATTGGTTTATTTTTAACAGAACTCACCTTAAATCCTCCGGAAGGTATAGTGGCTGGACCTATAAGTGAGGACAACTTTTTCGAATGGGAAGCACTTATAGCGTAATGCAAATGATAAATATTTGTTTAAAATAGAAAGTTGCCACTGTGTTACGTATAGAGTTGTAGACTTGTTATAGAGATATGTGTAGAAAACGTGTCTCTTCTGCTAATTGATCTGTCTCCGGAGATAAGTTCAACAACTTTCTATTTAAAACAATTATTGGAAATTTTATTTTATTTCACAAATTCATTTTCCAGGGGACCGGAAGGGACGTGTTTTGAAGGTGGAGTTTTTCCAGCTAAACTAATTTTTCCACCCGATTACCCACTCAGTCCACCGAAAATGAAGTTCACCTGTGAAATGTTCCATCCGAATAGTAAGATGGATATCATACTTGTTCAAGGTTATTTAATCATCTTTCCATTTAGTTTTCGTTGATGGACGTGTTTGCATATCTATTCTGCATGCTCCAGGAGATGATCCTATGGGCTATGAACTTTCTGCGGAGAGATGGAGTCCTGTTCAAAGCGTAGAGAAAATTCTTCTTAGTGTAGTTTCCATGTTAGCTGGTGAGACATTCGTAATTATACTGCGATGATTTGTTCTTATGAATATGGTTTCTTGTTTTAGAACCTAATGACGAATCGGGTGCAAATGTAGATGCAGCTATTATGTGGAGAGAACAACGAGAAGAATTTAATAAAATTGCTAGGAGAATTGTCCGAAAAACCTTAGGCTTACCTTCATAAGAACTAATGAATTATTGATATTTGATTTCATCCGAAATCAACCTGGGTTAATGGCGATGCGTGTAAAGCTTTTTTGTTTCCAACTACCGATTAATATATTTAATAAATAAGTTACAAAAAAGTTACTTATTCTCTCTTGATATTGAGCAAAGATGACTTAGTCATATCCATTTGGAACAGAAAAAGTCCCTAAGTCCCTGAATTCGGGACGGGATACGACAATAAGGCTGAATGAGTCTTTTTGCTAGTAGACCAATGGTATACGAAGGATGCTACATATTTTTTGGAATTATTGCGATTTGCTTTTGTGCAAACATAGCTAGTTTGGTAATTTTCCTTCTGCCGTGCTATGCAGCAGAGCAAGCAAGAAGAAGATGTTCGTGTATTTTGGTTTAATTTCGTATTTTGTTTTTAAAAGTACTGAGGCAATTTTCTTCAAATTACAAGTAGTGATTTAAAAATTAACGAGAATATTGAATAGCTTTTTGCTTAATAAGAACATAAGCATTTTATATATACAAATAATGGCAGTATCATGCCCGTGTAGGCGTATATATTTTAAGTAGGTAGATTTTGTTTTTATATTTTGATATGTACTAATTTTGTGTTTAGACAAACTTCTGCGACTTGTAGTCGAAAATTTACACACTTGGAGAAAAATATTATATACGCGGTAAGTGTTTAGTGGAGCGACAGCATACACTTTCGACTTAGGCGGTATAAGATTCTAGGAAGTATCGCTACGAATCGTCTTCAATTCCAAGGATAATTACTAATTTGTTTGATAGCTCTTATTAAGAAAGTCTCTTAATGCCATTCAAAGCACTTGATTTGATTGCTGCATTACATGAAGTAAATCCATCGTATGAGATAAAAGTGCCTCTATAAGGCCAAGGCCAAGTAAGGCATCAGAATTTCAGTTTGCTATATGTCTAAAAAACATTTATCCATTCTTTTTCCATTCGGGGCATTTTAAGCCTAAGCTTACTTGAGTTGACTTTAGCTATTGTCGAATTCCGGTCGATTAAATTGCTAAACCTAAAACCTTGACTAGATCAGGACATACATTTTTATACGTAATTTTGAAGAAAACATTTTTGTGAAATTGGAGAAGTATTCATATTTTCCTTGCAGATATATTTAGAAGAACTTATTGTACCGACTAATGACTTGGATGTAGACACCGAGGAATTTGAAGAATCCGATTTAAATGATAAATGGAATTTGTTTTGGTCTTCACACGGCAATGAAATAGTATTGCGGACGTGGAAATCAAAATATAAAGATCACCTAGATCCTAATTACGTGGATAATTCAGAAGATTTTATCAAAAGTTCAGACGACGATAGTTGCAGTGTAAATACGGATAATACACAAATAGATTTTGATAACGAAGATTGCTATTGTAATCTAATTAAATTGGATGATATTTTAAATATTATAAGGCCAGAAAGTATATCAGAAGTTTTGTATTTTAATGATCTTAGTATTGATGATGATGATGACTGGAATACGTTATGGGAAAAGCACTATGAAATTCAGTACAAAGTAAATTATGCAATATTTCTGGAAATATTTTCTTCCTTATCAGAAGTACTTGACTTTGATATAAAACAACGAAATACGTGTTGTATAGGTAAGGGAATTTGTCTAGAAACCTAGAAATTTATAATTTTATATTTGATTTATTTATTACAGGCAACATGAATCCAGATTATGAATCGAGTAGCGGTGATGCTGAACTGGAGGCACTTGGTTTACCAACGTCATTTGGTAAAAAGAGGAGAAAAAGGAGTCTAACGTAATATTTAAATTAATTTCCTTTCTACTTACTGAAATTTAAATCTATCAGAGATTCATCAAAAGATAATTATAAGAAAAATTGTTTAACAACTACTTCAGCAAAAGTCAGCATAGACCTAGAATCTTCAAGTCACTTAGTAAGTAAAAAATTAAAATATTCAATAGCGTTTAATAATACGGGTAAAATAGTTACGTTTGTACCAATCTAATTTAACCGTTTCTACATATAGAGGTGGTTTTATAGATTTGCAAAAATACATAACGGTTAATACAATAAATTGTGAATACCCTTCTTTTTGCTTCTTCGTGTTGAGGAAAGCTCTGTTCACGCAGCGTGACCGTTGTTGTTGTTGTTTTTTTTAAATTGTTTTCCTTACTTTTTATAAATGCGTTTTCCATAAATTCATGACTCAATATATTATATGCAAAAAAAAACTGAGCAAGAACTCAGTCAATTTTTTGCAAAGAAAAGCGAGTTCAATCTCGAGAATAATCTCGTTTTTCTTTAGAAAAATCGAAGATGAGCTTTTGCATTTTTTTTTGCATTCGTTGAGACGTAAAGCCCCGAATAGGTCACGTGAAACATGGGGGACCAAATTGAAGAGTCGGAGGATAGTTTGGATGTTGTGGACATTCTTTCTTGCCGATCCAAGGCACGTTTTCTATTTGCATTTTCTAATTGTAACCAGATCAATTACATACCTCCAGGGTAAAATGGCAACATTACAAAATCATTACAAAAATATATCAAAGATCGTCGATGTTAGTTTAAAACAATTAATATTGTTGTTTTCCTATTAATTTATTCACTTTTAAATTCCCTTTTAAATTTTTCTCAGATTGAGACTGTTAGTACATGTGAAAAGGGTGAAAAGGAAGAAAAAGGAGAAGAAAATGATGAAATGGTAACTAGTTTCGAAAAGACCTCTGGAGAAGAAGACGTAATATGCTCATCTTCGTTAGGAAATGTGAACAGCAAAACACTTTCAAAATATCGAAAAAAACGTTTCTCTCTATTTTCACGTTTTGATGAGGGAATAAAGCTCGATGCAGGTATGTATACGTTTATTTGTGAAAAAAATTACCAATATTGGGTAAGTTTATAAAACCTTATTATGCAGCCCTATTTTACATTTTTTTTTAAATTTTAATTGATCCTCCTGAGAAATCACAATTTGCCCGACTGAAGTGTGATTCCATAAACTGACTTGAGAACTTCCTTATTAATTATATTTCAGTCTTGTTTTGAAAGAGCCATTCTACCTTCATACCTCGACTGGTATGAGGTTTGTTGCTCGGCATCTTTTATTCACTTATCGTCATGATTGGAGGCAAAGAGTTCTATACATGGGCCAATGACAATACCAACTGTTTCCACTATTTTCAGTTAAAGGTTTAAAGACAAATGGCACAGGGGGTTATTTACACTTAGCTTGGAATCCCATTTTGAATAGAGGTGTGCAGTAAAATTTTTTATCTTAAAAGAAGTAAACGGTTGCGTCCAAACTCGTCAAATGATTTGGAATGAATGCGATGGGGATCGCTCGAGTTTTTTTTTTTGTACAAAGTCTCGAACCCATTCTTTTTCGTAGGTTATTTACGCATTATTTTTTTTCTATTTCTGTGTCCTGTTTTACTAGAGCTTTATCATCAGTTGCAGTGAATTTTTTTATATTTTGCGTCCTGAAAATTAATTTGCGAAATTAAAATTAAATAGCCGACAATTTTACAGATCAATATTTTGATTTACCAACGGCGAATAAACCGTAGGACGACCGGTAAATATCTGCGCCCGTATGCTACCTATTCTCCTAGATTCTCATTTTTTTTGTCTTTTCGAATTTTACTTTCACTGTGATATTCAGGACTATATAGAAAAAAAATTCTAAATGTAGCTCTTACAGTTTAATATGCACCAGTATAGCCTGAGCAGTGCGAAAGGCGAAGGGAGGGTCGATTTGTTGGAGTCCTTAATCATTTGACCCTATTTTTTCTGGAGTACTTAAAAAATATAGTTTGTAGTTCAGATAAGTTCTATAGAAGAATTGTGGAATAAAATATAAAGTGCTTGTAATAGTATTAGAAGTGAAAGTGATCCCAACACCGATTACAAAGAAAGGCGCAATCTTTACTCCGTGTATTTATTGAACAAGGGGGGAAACTATTTCCAGCATATCTTGTGACATAGTATTGCAAGTTTGAATTCATTGCACCAACGTTTGAAATTCGCTTATATGCTCTAACCTCTGAAATTTAAAGACCTGCCCATCATTTACTAAAGGAAGTATTGTAGCTAAAGCGACGAAGTAATAAGGTTATAAATCTTTGAGGAAAAGATTAGACATCGAAAGAGCTAATAATGAAATTTGTCTGTAAAAATATGTAAGTTTTGGAAGAGGTGATTTTAATGGGTTATAATTCGTAAACGAAGTTTCCTACAATTTTCTAAGTACATCGGAAGGCACCTTGATCTGAATCATCTTATATGTATAATTCATTCAGGAGAACACCTTTCATGTAACTCAAACAAAACATTTGCCTACAATATTTATCCAAGAGAAATTTTATAAAGTGATGAAATTGAACAGTTTTATATATAACAGAGGTGACTTATATATTATTTTTCGTATTTTAGAAAGCTGGTTTTCAGTTACTCCCGAAAAAATTGCAATACACATAGCGAAACGTTTGAAATGTCCACTAATTGTGGATGCATTTTGTGGAAGCGGAGGGAACACAATCCAATTTGCATTCACTTGTAAAAAAGGTAATCTAATATAGCAATGATTTCATAACTACTATAAGTATCTCGATAATTTTATTGTTTAGTTATTGCCATTGATATTGATCCAGTAAAAGTTTCGTTAGCAAAACACAACGCTAAAATCTATGGAGTAGAGAAAAATATTGAATTTATTGTTGGAGACTTCTTTTCTATATATCACCACTTAAGTGCTGATGTTATCTTTCTAAGTCCACCTTGGGGAGGTCCGGGTTATGGAAAAATTAGTTCTTATGATATTGAGAAGGATTTGTTGCCTGTACCTGCTACACAACTCTTAGAAACATGCAGAAAAATCACCTCAAATATTTGTTTGTATTTACCTAAAAATTCTGATATTGAAAAGGTATTCTTAATCTGAGACTCAATCTAGGAAAAGGGCGTTTAATGATATCTTTGTAGGTGCACAAAACATGTGGCAAGGAAAATAAATTGGAAATTGAAACAAGTTATCTGAATAGAAGGCCGGTTGCATTAACTGTTTACTACGGAGATTTAGTTAGATAGATGTGAAAAAGTGATTTTTCTTTGTTTTATTTTAATTGGAAAGTTAAGTTCTTCATATTAGTATTTGTAACGGAAGGTATAATTAAGTCAAAACACTTTTTTTTAGAAATAAATGCCTTTTATCTAAAAAAAAATCATAGATTTTTAATTAACTGCTGCTGCTGCTAGCTTTGTATATCGTCAAGAATTTTATCTTAAATATGAACTAGTGAAATAATTATGAAGAGAAGTACTTTTTGCTCCCACAACGATGTCCTAGTCTTAAATTACAACTCCCATCATCCTTATCACTGACAGTTCCTTAATTGTAGTCAATAGTGTTACAGAAATTGGCGTGTATTGTTGGCAGGTGGATCCGAATGGAACAGAAAATTCGAGCACGAAACTCATGATCTAGATTGCGCTGGCCCGAGAAGTTCCTGCATAAGAATATTTTTTAGACACCGAGCTCAGCCTTAATGAAAGGCTGGCGAATGTCGGAAAGGATCCCACTTCAGGGAGAATCCACTCTAATGGAAGGCGAGGATAGGAAGAGGAACTCCTACAGAAGTTACCTCTAGCAATTCCAAGTCCAACCTAATTGAGGAGAAGGAGACCGTCGTCTGGTGGCGTGTGCCTTAACCTAACAGACGTACTTCATGAGCAAAAGGTCTGTCTATCGTAAGAAGGAATAAAGACAAAAAGGGGAAAATGCCAATGTATCCTTCGTTGTAATCTCCAGGGCTCGCGTATGCTCAGTGTTGTTCTTATCGTCGCCACAATGCGGGTACTCCGTTGAGTTAACCAACCAACTTTATGGAGATAGTACCAGAAATACCTGTGTCTGCTTAGGAATTGCGTGAGCTGGTAGCTCATTTCGTCACATTTCCTGCCAATCGACGGGCCGACCCGTGGTAGCAAACTGGCAGTTCATCCTTGTGTTGTCTCGCTGTTCCACATCTGCTTGTCACCTACTAACTGTGTGGCATCTTTCTTCTTAGCTGGCCTGCTGACCTTAGTCTTGTGAACGCGGGTAGCATTTCTTTCCATCGCAAGGAGTCCGATCGGAATGCTCCCAGCGATGATAAGAAATTCTTGCTCCGAGACTGTGCGATTTGCAAGTCACTCTGAGGGCACCTCGTAACTTGAGAACACAAGATAATTTTTAGGAACGTAAGGGTTTATTCTTGCCTGGGAATGTGAGGCTACCGTGTTAAGAGCGAATTTAGGCGATATTTGATCCCCAGCGGGATAAAAGCATGTAAGTGATTAAATTTGATTTCTAGAAATGCATGAGGGCAAACGTTGAAATGAGAAGTTTTTGAATTCTGGGCTTAGAAATTCAAAATTACTACCGGCTTAGGGTAAGTGGATCTCAAAGGGGTGGGTTAGTCAAGATAGTAACAGTAAAGCAACGGGGATTCAACTTAAACACGAAAATATCTTGGAATAGTCACTTTATAGCAACTTCAAAAGCATCCGTACATTCTTTAACTTAACTTCTTGCAAAAAAAAGGAGTTTGTCATATCAGCATTTCTGTATTGCGATAATTTAAAATATATATAATATATATATATAAAAAAACAACAGCTTCTTACATAGCACAAGGTAAAACTAATTTATCACTTCTTATTTGTAGGTTATTTGAGTTTTCTCTTTTTCATTAGCGCTTTCTTTTTCTTCTCTTCTGCTTCAAGACGCATGTCTTCCAAGTCCTCCATAAGTCCAATCTTCTTGCTTACATACTCTTCCTTCATTTGTTGTGCGAAAGTTGACTCCATCGCTGCATCGTCGTCATCTTCGTCCAGTTCTCTATATCTGTAAGAAAAAAAACAATGTGAGTTGGGTATAATGAATTTTTGGACGTTACTTTTGTTCTTACCTAGATTTATCATAGCCGAATATCTCCTTTATGTAATTGGAATAGCTTTGATCTTCCTCTGGTCCGTCATCAATGAAATCATCCAATTCAGAGTCATATTCGTCATCATCGTCGAGGATACGTCCTTAAATGAAAACAAATTTAGTCAGTGGTTTTTTTACTGGTTAATAGAATTTACTTTTCGGGGCCTTCTTCAATGGCTTACCACCCCTAACATCTGGTGGAGGGAACTGACGCGATCGCTGGAGATCTGGTGGCGGAAATTGTCTAGGTTTTATATCTTTGTCATTTTGCAGTGGTTTTCGGCTCGTTTGAATGTCTTTTGGGGCATTTTGACGCATTGACGAGCTCTGATTCGCTTTGGAAGACGATAAGGCACCAGTTGACTTACTAACCGGAATTGATGGCTTTGTCATGCCAGGCTTCGGAGACGGTTTTAAACCATTCGCAGTCGAAAGTGTTGAAGGTTTTGAATATCCGCTAGGAGGATATTTACTAAGCTCTTCTGGTTTTTGCTTAAAACTATTAACAGGGAGATTATTATTTTTCTGGTCAGCGTTTATTTTACTTTTCGAGGTATTGGCAAGTTTGTGCGACACCTGCTGGTCCGGATTTGGGGGTTTTTTAAACCCATCTTTGGATGGTGTCACAGACACCCCAGACGAAGAGGACTTTTGGGTACTAGATGCATTCGACATGCTTTTATCACTTGGCGACTTTTTGGGAGCTAAAGACGGGTCTTTTGGGTCGATTTTTGGAATTTTGCCATTCATTTGAGATTTGTGTGGATTCATTTGTGCCTCCTTCTTTCGACGCTCCTTCTCCTCCAGGTATTTTTGGCGTTCTTCTAATTCTTTTTTCTCCTTTTTCGTCAGCAGCCTTTCAGGCTCTTTCTTGGGTTCGACAACAATTTCTACAGGCTCATGTTGCTTTTTTTCCGCCAATTTCAACAATTCTTTAAAATCTAGGGGCGGCGGGGCCGGCTTTTTGAGTTTCGACTTTTTTTGTTCGTCTTCTCTTCGCTTCTTTTCTTCTAAGTCTCTTTCAACAGTGGGATCGTACAAGTCCTTCTTTCTATGCGAAGAACTTGGTTGTGTTGGCACAGTGCTAGGTGTTGAGCTCACAGTCGTCGCCGATGGAGCAGAGGACTGGGATTGTTTTGATTTTGAACGAATTGGATTGTTCTTTTCTTCTTGTTCTTTTAGTATTGCAGCTCTCACTCTGTCCTTTGTTCCGCTAAGATCGTTTTTGGACACAGGTCTACTTGTTGCAAATTTATTATCTTCTGGTAGTGACTTAACTTTATCCATATATTTTTTGTAGAAGGCAGCCGCTTCCTGTGATACGTATCCGTAATCATCCTCATCGGGTTGATCAGGGCCGTGCAGTGTTACGGCTGTGTTTTCATTATCTACGGCATCGTCCAGTACTGATTTGTTTGCCGATTTTATCACTTTCAACATTTTCTTAATTTTGTTCTTTGACTTCTCATCTCGCATTGCCAGGAGGCGGTCTCGTTTTTCTTTTTCGATTCGTGCCTTCTCCCTTTCCTCTTGTTCCTTCTTCGCCAGGAACTTTTTAATGTTTTCCGATAGGGTCTTTTCTTTGCTTTCCTTTTTGGGCGCACTGAACTTGGTGCTGTAGTATTTGCTCTAGAAAAAGAATCAATATAAATCAAACAGTCGGTTTGGGAGTAATTATAAGCGTTTTGAGTGAACGGCGTTAAATAATTTGCACTCGAACCCAATAAAATTCGACTCGAAATAAACAGCGAGTGATAACGGGGATTCATATCGTAAAATTTGGGAATGTATGTTCCCCACTGGAATTATTTTTAGAAAAAATACAGCTAGCAGTAGCGTAAAATTTAACAAGGTTTTGTCTACCGTAAAAAATATTTTACAGACGGGCAAGGCTAAATGCATGTTTTGCAAGCAAACATCATTCAGGAAAGCACACTTCTAGAGCGCAAAATATTAGCAGCGAATAGCTTATCTCGTACCAACTAGACACATTATGAATTACCCTTCATAGTTTAAAATATTACAGCTCATCACCCCGAAGGAAAATTCCATAAAATTCTTACCTCAGAGTTTTTGATACTCTCGTTGTTTTTCTTCGCAACGTGTAGCAGAGTCCCGAAATCCATTTTCGTAGTGTTCTAATTACTTTTGGCACTGCGAAAATGAATATTTACACCTCTTTATGCTCAAGAAAGTTAAAAAAATATGTTGAACGCCTCCCAACTACAAGAGAAACACAACCATCTTGGAAAAACGAAGATAGACTGCGAGCTTTTTCTCTGACTTTACCAAATGTCACCCATGAAAGGTGGTAAACAAAATGCTGGTGGCGCCATCTATATTTTAAGAATATGAACTTCTAAGGTTATTTGGGAAAAATACACATTTATTATTATCGGTGCTGCTTGCTATTTAAAGGAAATTCTAATTTAATCCTCAATAAATGTTTTTCAGTAGAAAAAATTGAAATCATCACAGACAAAAAGCAAGTAGATATTTCTCAATCTCAGCATACCCGGTGCAATGCATGTAATGTGACTAAGCAAGAAGAAGGATATGTGAAATTTGACAGCTGTGTTTACAATGTCGTACTATAATTATTTTGGTTCCAATAATTACGAATTATATGAGGATGAACGTGCAGATTTCAACGAAGATTCCCGTAATACAAATTTCGAGCAGAACCATGCTTACGACAGCGAGGAAGGTACACTATTAGAATGTAAACAATAGTTTCTAATGTGTTAATTTACAGACACTGAGGAAGCCAGTGAGACTGAATTTCGGTCTAATCACAGAAACTATGAGGAACCAATGGAAATAAAGGAGCAGTAAGTAGTGCTGGCCTATTTTTGTACCATATTTAACAAGCAATTATATTAGAATGTACCAGGATAAGTTAGCAAACCTGAAAAAGCAATTGGAAGATCTTAAAAATGGGGTGCATCCCGAATATGTTAAAAGGGTTAAAAAGCTGGAACATCAATATAAGGAGAGGTTGCGCTTAAATGAAATATATCGTGACTACTTAAAGGATTGCGTTGAAAGAGATTATTTTCTCGAAAAGAAAGCAGCAGCAAAGGAATATGAAGAGAAAAAGGTATGAACCCTCAACAGCATGGTATAATGTTAACGAGTAACTTTTTTAGGCTGACCTTAAAGAAAATCTATTAACAGATTTCGAAGATAAGAGAAAAATGATTGAATCTGAAAGGCATAGTTTAGAATTGACCAGTGATTCAATGGAAGTAAGTGACTACAGTTAATTATTTGTAAATGCTCTAAATGAGTTCTTTTTCTCATAGATAAAGCCAACAGTGACAAGGAAGCTAAGAAGGCGTCCAAATGAACCGATACCTGTGGTGGAGAAGCGGAGGAAGCCAACCACTGGTCAATTATTGGTGTACATTTTGGATGAGAAGGACATTGAGAATGACCTTAAGCTAATTAGTCGCGGGAAGGCCATGACACCAAATCGTAAGATCTTTAAAAAGTTGTCTACCTAATTCTACATTTTGATTGATTTCAAGCGTATAATTTTAATGTTGTTTACATTTGTCGTCTTTCGTAGCGATCCCCTCAAATGGAATTTCTACACATAGTAGCTCTCATCCTCTTGCGCCTGATCCGACTCCAACTTTAGTCGAAACACGAATTGAGGATGGTAAATTACTCTATGAAAGGCGTTGGTTCCACAGAGGTCAGCCAGTATATATTGAAGGGAAAGATATGCCTAGATTTGCTGCTACTATATCAGCAATAGGAAATGAGGTCGTAAGTATCATCGGTCATTTTACTTCAAAACCATATATTCATTTATTTAAATGTTCATAGGTGTGGGTGAAGAAGGTAAATGATAACAACAAGGTGAAAATAAATATGTCTCAGTTTGCCAAAGGAAAAGTAACTATAAAGAGGAGGGCAAATTAATTTTAATGAATTCTAGTTGATAAGGAAAATTGGATGGAAATATATGTAACTTTAACAAAATATAGATTTATATTTGGAGGGAATAGTTTAGTGTAACAACATGCATAGCAGTTTGGATAAGTGTTCTTTTACTATTTTCCCTAACCCTATGGCTTTATCACAGTTTCAAATCTCACTGAGGAATAAGCTTTTGAAACATTTCCTAAAGACTAGACAATGGTCTGACCACCAAAAATTTGTTAAGGTTTCGGATGGAACAATTCAAACAATGCAGTGTTTTTCTTCACCTTTTCAATCAAATTTTTTAAACTTAATTTGAAATTTATTTTGCCAATGGCTTCCTAACCTCAAAAAGCACAACACTGAATATAGCTGCGCTGCAAAGTTAAGATTTTGCCAACTTTTGAGCTTCAACTTATGCAGCAGGTGCAGCGAAGGGTGCAGCAGCAGCAGCCCATTGAAACAGGCTTCAACCAAAAACTTGTATTTAACTTTTGACAGCTCTTCCTTACGCTGCAGCAGCTGCCGCCGCAGCATCATTGTAATCCTTACTTAACTTTGCAGCGCAGCTATATTCACAGTGTTGTGCTTTGTGAGGTTAGGTAGCCATTGGCAAAATAAATTTCAAATTAAGTTTAAAAAATTTGATTGAAAAGGTAAAGAAAAATGCTGCATTGTTTGAGTTGTTCCATCCGAAATCTAAAAATATTAAGAAAAGAGCTCAAGTATGGGCGAAAGCTTACTTTTGACAATTTGATTCGCAGCACAAATGTAACTCAGTTTGCCGCAATCTTTGCTTCAACCGCACGATCTGCTGTGCTGCTGCAAGGTTCGCTTTGGCTTCAACCGACAACCACTGCCGCGCCTTGTAACTCCTCCTCCTTCGCATTTGTAATTTGCAATGAGTAAATGCACTTGACTTCATTCGGGTTTGGTACATGAATAAAGTGACATCGCATCTGTCAAAGTGAACTCAATTGGCTCCGCTCGACGTAGACCGCGTGCAGGCAAATAATTTATTGGATTTTCTAAGTGAATAACTTAATCTGAGTACTGTAGATTGCAATAAGAACCAGTTTACTGTATAGTGTTTTTGTCTGGTGTAAAAAAGAATGAGTGATTCTCGTGAAGTTCTATTGGAATCGATCAAGGAGCAAGGGGATTTAGTGCGGAGACTCAAAGCAGCAAAGGAACCCAAAGAAAGGGTAAACATTACAAAATTACAAAAGCAGTAGTAATTTATATTTAAATGAATAAATAAAGGCTTAATCATTTGAAAAAGTTGCATATCTAGTGGTTCACTTTCACTTTTCTGTATCGCACAGTACATGAGTGCTTTGAACCCAATGTTAAATCACTAGGGCTCAATCGCTTTTGCATTGCTTAAAATTGTATCTGATTGCGTTATTCAATATTGACCTCGGTGGTGCGATTATCTAAACAACTGGTATAGTATTCTGTTGGATTTGAATGACTGTACGACCATGAGAAATTCCGCATTGAGAGGTGGTTCTCTAAAACTCGGTTCAAATCTTCAAGCTTCACTTTCTTGAGTGCAAAACTAGCAAAAAATGAATGGTAAGAAAAATGCTTTACGTGTTTAGGTTACAGCAATGAGGCAATAGATTATCTGATTTGTTTCGTGGCATTTCGAGTATGAGTTGGAGGGGCCACTGACCAAGTTTTTGCTGGCATCCTACAAGATCACGTTTTTTTTTTGTCCAGTTTCCTGGGAGAATCTTTGAACAAACTCGAATAAATTGCAATTCAATTTTTAGGAAATATGAATTAATTGAATTTTTATAATAGACTCGGCGGAGGTGTGTCTAAAATTTATGCACTCCAAAATAACGTAAACCGAGCTGCCGGCAAAATATAAAATTTTTTTTTCCTTATGCATATAGACCTTGAAATCGAATTATTTAATACATCGTGCTTTTTCATTTCCATATGCATATGCAAGAGCAATAATATCCGGAAAGTGTTTCTCACAGTTTCATAGAGAATGCGGTTCTTGTTGCACTTTCCCGTCCGATAATTGAAATGGTTTTTTTCCTATTTTACTAGAAAGTGAGAAATGTTACAATTCAGTGAACAATTAAGTTCTTGCACAGGAGATTTTATTGAGTTAATACTTATTGCAAGAGTTATTTTTTGTAGTGGGGTCTCAGGGCAAAAATTATCGCTAGTTAGGGAAAAGTAATTAAAGATTTCAGTATTTTCACTTTTGGTCGTTTCGTCATTTAAACGTTAATACCTTTTGGTAGCTTATTAAGGACATGTTACCCTACGTTAGGAAAGTAGTATATTTTTAGCATATTCCTATAAAATCGGAAGCAGAAATTCTCCTATTTTTTAAGCTCATACGAAATTTGCAATTTCTCGAAGGTGGTAACTATTTCTCCGAAATTTACAGCTCGTACTGCGTGATTGTTGAGTAGATACATATCTTCACGGTATTTTTGATAGTAAGAGGAAAACTGAGAAACAAAAAAATACACCTTTATTATACATATTTGTAGAAAGATTTGTGAACATTTGGCGAAACAATGTCTTATTGATAGACAACTAAAAAATTAATTTAAAATGTGCTATGAAGGCATCGACACAGCCATGACTGAAAAAACGAATGTAAGGGACAGGCTGTGTAAAGAGAATAACCTGCAGCTTAACCGCTTAGCTCCACGAATATGAGAGCCGTAAGCGTCTATTTAATTTTCCAGTAATTAACTAAGGTTGATTTTGAATAAAGTAGTAAAATGAAATATTTATTGTTTTTTCTTTTCTTTTTTAATTATAGGAATTATAGGAAAATGGGCTTTTTAGTATTTACGACGAACCTAACAGAGTACTGAATGATTAACTTTTTAATTACCGGGTATTGGGCTTAAGTAGGCGGGAATAGCGACGTAATATCTACCTAGTACGCATAGTTAGTGCATAGTGTCTACTATCTGTAGCATGTTGTATTTGAGGTCTGCTGTTGCTTTCATAGAAGCCAAATTCGTGGTAACACCTTCTTCCTCCATTATCCTTTTCTCCTTTTAGGAAACGGGTATCCACATCCTCGAATGATTTTTTT
>QYTT01089007.1:0-16020 GCA_006980735.1 Dasypogon diadema | reverse complement strand
ATATCTACCTAGTACGCATAGTTAGTGCATAGTGTCTACTATCTGTAGCATGTTGTATTTGAGGTCTGCTGTTGCTTTCATAGAAGCCAAATTCGTGGTAACACCTTCTTCCTCCATTATCCTTTTCTCCTTTTAGGAAACGGGTATCCACATCCTCGAATGATTTTTTTTAACAACACTACTAAGTTGGGTATCTATGAAGAGGATCTTCCTCCACCTGGAGGTGAAAAATGATAATATTTTCGAATTCTTAAAGTATAAAACTTGCATTTTTTGAATATCACCTCTTTCATCCTTTTTGATCCTGGAAGGTGAAGTGTTTTCGTACTCTCGGCTTAGAAAACTAGCCTTTTCGGGATAGCATAAGAAATACGGAAGACCGATAAAATTATCAGATCACGTGTGGGAGATGTGCAATCCACTTTTGGCACCAAGAGGTTATCGCGGGTGAGACAAGTTATTCCAAACGAAGTGGTTAACACTTGCACATATTTTGATTCTGCATTATTCTTTTACTATTATGACTCCGCACAACATTTTTGTGTTATCATTATTAATAGTTTTTGTATATCGTAAAATGAGGTGATTGCAACAAAACTTTCGGCTATGTTATTTATTTCTATATTTAGAAAAATATTGAAAAATAAAATATAATTATATCAGATGAATAAACCTCTATATATTTGCACCAAATACGAATACGAGGAAATTTTAATAAAATCCAAAGTCTCTTAAAAATTTGGAGAAGATGTTAGCAAGGGATATCATAAATTATGATGAAACAAATTTATGTGACGAAAGTGTATTTTGTTATGAGCATGAATCACGTGATTTTTGCTTGCTTATATCAGGATGACTCACCACCCGCATTCTCGTAACAGCCCGGCAACATGATTGAATGAATTGCCTTTTTAATATATGTTTAAACTTCAATGGACGACCATCCGGGGATAGGACAGGTTCTCTACAGGGCCACATCACTACACTCTTGTGGTAATGTTGTATAATTTTACTAACATTCTAATTTAGTGTGTCGTAAGAAAATGTCCCACAGCGCCTATTTTTTTGAAAATTTTAGAACCGTATATTGTGATCTGTGATCCTGAATTCGATAAATATGTGGGTTAAGTTGTTGTTTATTGTAAATCCATGTTAAATGGCAGATCTTGACCTTGAACTCGATGAAAAAAAACACAGCTATTATTGTTAAAGAATGGCAGAAATATCATATCATACTTATATTTCTGCATGCAGATTCGACACACTTCACACAATCGTTTGATTTATCTTTCCTTAGACCGCTTAAAGAAAAATGACGTAAGCTACTTTTACAGTGGAGGAAAAGTGATGGGAAAAATGAAACTAGTTTACCTAAAGCAACATTTCTCCACTTACTTAAAAAATTATTGAATAAATCTCAGCAAATCAAGAAAAAATATAAAAAGTAGGTTTAAAGCGATCGGAATTCATTAAGTTAATAAAATTGAAGTAGATGAAGTTATAATTAAAATGTTCTAGCTAGCATTATTATAATTATAATTAAAAAAACCAGAAAGCCTAAATTCAATGTCGATCCTGGTAAAAGCGTTTTGAAAGAAATATTGAAGAAAAATTAGAGGAAATACGACGCAAAGGATAAATTTGCTTTTAATTAAATTCTATCTAAATATACTTCAAAATTAACATTAAATGAAAGTAGTTATTTTCACAAGTATATTTATATATTTGTTTGCTCTCCAGTTATGTACATACATATCTTGGACATAATAAAATGCAATTCTAAAATGTGTTGCAAGCCACTCCATTTTACGGTATCTATCTGTATAAATTTTGTTTGATGGTTATATTTTTAAGCTATATATCTTCATAACCGTGATATTGGCGAGCCTTCAAAACAATACGGTGGAATATAAAAAAAAATAAAATAAAATAAAAATGTGCGAAGAGGATCGTATTATTTCTCTTTATTTATGCTGTCTTTAGTGCATAGATAATACAAAAGAATGTAAAAACAAAACTTACAATAAATTTCTAAAAATGATTCCGATGAAAATATTTTCTGATTTTCTGAAATTTTGGTCCAGAAGTTTGTTGTTACTAATAATGATTTAAACTTCATCAGGAAGTTGAGTTTAAAGTAACCGTTCATCAAAATAACGACTTGAATTTATTTTATGTTACATATTATCAACATCTTTTTTGTTTCGTTGAATTTATATCTAATGAATTTACGTTCCTTCTAAACTGCAGTACAAATATTATTGCCGAACTATTAGGACAAATTTTGAACTTATATTTTTTTAGCCCCCATTCAACCCTGTTGGCAAAGATGCATAAAAAGAAAAGAAATATAGTTCACTATATTTGGATATGATTTCGTAAGTGCTAGAAGCTTTTGAAAACGATTCAATTTTAGGATAGATCAATTTTTTGTAACCAGTCAGTATATTTTCGGGTTCCATCATTTTGTTTTGTTAAAAACATGCTGGATTTTCCAAACAAATAACCTAATCCAAGTCTAACCATGTTAGTTAACCATTTAATAATACTATCATGTAAAACTTGTATATTAGAAAATAAAAATATTTTTCTACGACACTTGAGATTCGTCAAAAGAAATTTTTATTTTCCTACCATAATTTTGTCTTGGCAATATACAACAATTGCTTTTTTAAATCTGATCTGTAACTCTTAGAATTGGAAGGATAACATATTTTCCAATATTAGTTAGTTGTTTTTGTTCACTTGCTAGATATAATTTGCAAATACTTAACGGAAATTAAAAGCTTTTACTTTAACCGAATCGCATCATATTTTGAGTCTTTATCAATTACGTACCTACAAATCGAATATGTAAAACTTTTAGACCCAACAAGTGAAGGAAATTAAATCTTAGTCTTTACATCTTTCAGAAACTTCCCCAAACACAAGAGAGGAAAGCATGTGGATGACACTACATTGTCGTATTCGCGAAAGTTATTTACTTATGAATGTCAGTTCGTGTTAGTTTTGAAGTGATTGATAAAATCAGTAAATTATTTGCTTTATTGTGAATAGTGCTTTGTGCTTCTGAATATGCCTATGATTGGATGAGGGATCAGGACGCAACGTTTTATCCATTTCCAAACATTTATAACTCTTATATTAGGATGTTTTCAATTTTTTCGTTTTCTTTTGCTCCCATCCAAAGCACTAGTTAAGTTTTACCAATAAACGAAAATCCTTACTTTAACCCTATTGTAAGAGTTTTAATTGTAAATGATTTATTTAGGTTTAAACGGGCTTTCTCTGTCCATTACAAAATACATACATTCAAAGAGAATATCATTAAAAATGTTGCGTCAGTTTGCACGTGCTTCAAGCTTATTTCACCAAAGGCTGGCTACTCGCTTCGGCCAATATTGCAATTCAGCCAAAACAATGTTAGAATTTGAAGAGTTTGCACAGCAAATATCGCAGGTCAGATACAATTTTATTATTTCAATCATCATAATTTTGTATTAAATGGTGACACTACTACAATACGATTATTTTCCAGATTGATGAGGAAGTTGCTAAATTATTGGCACTTAAGGCCAGACTTGGAGAAGATAATGGACCACCACAAAAATTTACTCTTAAAACTCCAAAAGGCACACGGGACTATAATCCTCAGCAAATGGCAGTAAGACAGGGTGTTTTGGATAAAATTATTGCAGTTTTCAAAAAACATGGTGCGGAATCAATTGATACTCCTGTCTTTGAATTGAAGGTGAGATTTGTACAGTGTTTCGTATGTGCATATATTACTTTGTGTTTTTCTAATAACAGGATGTCCTTACTGGGAAGTATGGTGAAGACTCAAAATTAATCTATGACCTCAAAGATCAAGGTGGAGAAATTCTGTCACTACGCTACGATCTTACCGTACCTCTTGCACGATATTTGGCTATGGGGAAAATTTCCAGTATTAAAAGGTATCACATTGCAAAGGTATACCGACGAGATAATCCGGCAATGACAAGGGGCCGCTACAGGGAATTTTATCAGTGTGTAAGATTTAATTCTAATTGCTAATGTGTGCAAGTTGTAAATAAATATTTTACAGGATTTTGATATAGCTGGGTCATATGATCTCATGATTCCGGATGCTGAATGTGTAAAAATTGTATCGGAAATTTTGGATTCTCTACAAATAGGAGAATATGTTATTAAAATTAATCACAGGAAATTGTTGGATGGCATGTTTGAAGCATGTGGCGTTCCCAGTGACAAATTCCGATCTATATGTTCTTCAGTAGACAAGCTTGACAAGGTAATTTCCTAAGATTTTGTTCCTTAGATGTTAATTCGTTTTTATTTTATTTATTTATTTAGAAACTCAATTTCACGTCATGTTTTACAAGCCAAATTCAAGTATAATCTATAATAATCATGAAAAAATTGAAATAAACTGGAGTAACGCATATAAACTGCGATTACGTGAATTTTATATTTCCAATCCCGGTTACTTACATGCTTCCTTACGTGCTTAACGTTATTTTCCTTATTAGAATGGTTGATATTGAGATATGCTAAAAATAAGTGAGTCATTCCTTAACCATTAACCGGATTTTTTTTGATTATATAATAATTTACAACCAAAATCTATTTTGTTGTATATAAAACCGAGGGATAGGCATAGGCCTTTTTCCTTAGTCGTGATGTGGGGAAAAAGACGATATCCGTGGTGTTCTCTGTTTGGGGACAAGAATTGTTCCCAAGCAGTCTCCTCTTGACCCATTCTTTATTACCGGCGTATTCTGGTTGGGTATTTTAATTTTTTCAATAGAATTGCTTCAACCACTGGCAGCCAGATTAATCACCGCGTCCTTTGCAGGAATTGAACCCCATCGAGTTGAAGATTTTCAGACCAACCAGCTCGATCACTGGCCTGAGAAAAAAAACAATATAAAAAAGAATAAAAATAAATAAGAAAAAATGCGAACGTTTCAGAGTTTCAATCGTAGTATAGCTTGCCCGAAAATATTGCGGATTGAGAAGTATGTGTAGTGAGTACCAGTGAACGAAATATTTTTTTTTCCCGCTCTCATATTCAATTATAGTGGCACTGTAAAACTTCTGCAAACACAAATATTCGTGGAATTCAATTTGAGCATTTTCTCTGAAGAAAGTCAACATTAATTTTTATAAAAGCCATTAGAGCATGACCCAATGTAATTACAATTATTACGAATAAGCAGGTAATTAAAACCTTATTTATTTCATTTAACATTCAAGAAAATTTTGAACGGTATACCAATTCAGCTTCGCAGGCGTACATTTCCTTACCTGACGCATTCATTTCTTGGAGTATGTGCTTTGATAAAACTCTGCACATTGTTTGATAATTTTCTTCAGTAGCCGTGGTGGTCGCAGCGGGATTGTCAGTGTTTGGTTGCTACTTGAAAGCAGTGTACCAATGATTGAATACTATCAATAGTGGTTGCCATGTGTCGGTGGAACTATCGACTTCTAAAACCCGATAGATAATATGTAAATATGAGACAAATTAAAATTTTGAAAAAATTTTTATGAGAAAAGAAAGAAAGAAATTTTGTTAGAGAAACAAAACAAAATATTGCCTTGTGATTATTATGGCGTCCGCAGAAGTTCTTTTTTGAAGTTTTTTACTTTGTTTTTCAAAAGATAAAAATTCTTGGCCTTTAGTTGTCGCTTGCTTTCTTAGTGGGTTAGTTATGTTGTCACCACCAATAATATTTTCTTTTCTCAGATGTGTTGTGACCTACGAGAAGACCTCACAAGTAAGTTTGTTTTTGTACATTGCTTGAGTTTTCTACAGCCCTGATCTCTTTTAAGTACAAGTTCCATTAAACAAATGACAAATGCACTATTCTGAGAAAAAATTTACCGAATTATGTCATTCCTTTTGGTTTTCTATCTTTGCTTTTTCTGCACACTGCGTTTGTTAACTTCGGGAGTTGGGGAACAGTTCACTGTAATTCCCCTCTTACCCAAATTTGAACATTTTTACACACGGTTAAGAGTGTGAACAAATTCACTCATAGCTGATAGGATAGCTCACAGCTGATTTATATTTTGCGTCGTTTAGATTAAAAAATAAGTTTCAAGTCAAACATCAGCTCAATTTTTCTGTTTTTCTCAGTAGTCCATATCAAAGACCTATTGACAAAAACAAAACATGTCTCTACTCGGAATCTCAGGAGAGAATTCAATAGAAGTGTGCCTATCCAAATTTATTCTGGGAAATTGATTTTTTTTATTTAGGGTATTTGGTATTTGAATAGCTAGATACTTCCTTGCCTCGATAAACAAGTGTCAAATCCATTAGTATCCAATTTGTTAAAAATATGTTTTCGGTATTCAGCGCTTTAGATAAGTCTGACAAAGTTCCAGGGAACACGCATGCTAAGAAGATTTACGAGTACAAAAATGGCTCAGGTGTTAAGTTAGTACTTGATAAGCAGTCATAGTTTTCACATTTCCAGACCTCTTGGTCACTATTCCAAAATGTCCAACAAATTTTTTATAAATGATCGGCATAATAACATACATATTTTGAGCCTTAGTTTGCGGCATATTGCTACAGTGATATGGATCAGGATAAAGTCTCGCCATATCCGGTTGGAATTTAGATTTAGAGGGCTTAGTCATATGTCAAGAATAAAAAATCATAAGGTTGTTTCGTAGGGACATCTCGAGGGCACCGGGAACATTTATCTTAATGGCGCAAAAGGAAGCTATCGTGCATTGTGCGTAGTTGACTGCCGAAAATGTGGTTAGAACTGCAAATTCTGGAGATGCATATTCATGGAGGCGTCTAATAAACATGAAAGTCATTAGATGAGTATGCTAGGATATTACGGGGCTATCGAATACATATCTTTTGAAAGTGTAGGAGCAACGTTTTTTTATTTTTCTTTTGAAAGAAATAGTCTAATATTTATCATTAATTTTTTTTAACTGACGGCTGTTTCTGGAGTAGTCGAGCTATTATGCCTCTTTTTAGTAACATCTTCGTCATCCTATTTATGTTTTGATTCACAGCCATTTTTTGTTGTTTTTAATTTACGACTAACAATACATTTTAAAACTTAAGTTTTACTAAAGGTATTTGACAATCTTTTCTAAAACAGTGCTTTAATAATTGCTATATATATTTGCGTAATTTTAGTCTCCATGGTTGGAAGTTCGCAAAGAAATGATAGAAGAGAAAGGCCTTAACGAAGAGACCGCAGATAAAATTGGCGAATATGTTCAACTTAATGGTGGTGCAGAATTAGCTGACAAACTTTTAACAAATCCAAAACTTAAAGCAGTTTCTACTGCGGTGAAAGGATTAGAGGAAATGAAACTTTTACTTAAATATTGCAAAGTTTTTGGCTTAGAGAATAGAATTCTCTTCGATTTAAGTTTAGCACGAGGATTAGATTATTACACCGGAGTAATATATGAATGTGTACTGAAATCTGAACCAAATTGTGAGAATGGAGAAGTTGCAACTGTAGGATCTGTTGCTGGTGGAGGTCGATATGATAATCTGGTAGGAATGTTCGATCCGAAAGGAAAACAAGTTCCCTGTGTTGGAGTGTCTATAGGTGTTGAAAGGATATTTTCTGTTATTGAAGCGAAATATCTTTCTGAAGGAACAAAAGTCCGTACAACAGAAGTTGAAGTATATGTTGCATCCGCTCACAAAGGTCTTCACGAAAAAAGACTGGAAGTAATGAATAAGCTTTGGGATAGAGGAGTTAAGGTAATTTAATTTTTTTGATTTTCTTTAGATTTTAATATGTTAATGTTTTAATTTTTTTTTTTCCAGGCAGAACATTCCTACAAACAAAATCCAAAGTTATTAGCACAACTTCAGTACTGTGAAGAGAACGGAATACCATTAGCAATTATTTTAGGAGACTCAGAACTTCAGCGTGGAGTTGTGAAGTTGAGGGAGGTTACCACTCGCAAAGAAGAAGAAGTGAAGTTAGAATGCTTAGTTGAAGAAATTAACAAGAGATTAAAGAACTAATCTTGCTTCGTAAGCGGAAAGCATTTATCAGAAATTCTATTTATTTAAATTATATTAGCAAATTGTAAGACAATTAATCACTAATTGCTTAATAACGTTGCATAATAAAGCGAAGACCAAAAGCCATTTAATTTTTACTGTAGAATACAAAACTGAACATAAACGCAAGATCCTACTTCATGTGATGTGTCGACTTTTATTTTTACTCTCCTTTTCTCGGTTTCCTGTCATGGTTATTATGATTTTTTTTAATTTTGAATTTTTGAAGTATAAAGCAGTTATTTACATGTGTAGCTTTTGCACAAGTTACGCATGACTGCATTCATGAATAGGCTAAACTCACTTTACTTAAAAGAATAACAATTTCTTCGCATCTTTATTATTCATGTCGTTTCTTCCAGATCCCGTTCAATCGAATCATGCTAAATATGAACTGAACATGTGATAATGTAGGAATGCATGGAAAATGAAACGGAATTTTACGAAAATCTCAAATAACGATCTATCTTTCAAGAACTGTCGGCAACGGAACTCGTTTTCCACCTGGTTTTCGGCGATGGTGCTAGAGTGTTTTGTCTTTATAAAAGATTAATTTTGCTGAGCTGAATAAGTTCAAAATCCTATTTCGGATTTTTATATTGATTCCGCCATAAGTTCGATCGTCGATACAATTTAATCGAATTACATAATCTGACCTCTGGGATTGACATGATTGTTTTAGTTGTGTTTGAGAAGGAAAATATGATCTGAAAAATATGTTCGGACCAATTGATGCAGTAAACAAAAATCGGATCGAGAAATTAAGCTTAGCTCCTTTAAATTTTGAATAACATTTTCAGCTATTAATATTGCCTGTAAGAGGGTTACGAAAATGTTAGCAAACAAACAATAGTCGGCGTTTTATAAACAATCAACAAGGGAATAAATATTTATGGCTCGTTTTCTGCGGCTGGTAACTTTTGGCTTGGTTTTTAATGAGTACCTATAGTTCTGTATTACCAAAACGGTTGTAAATTAATACTCACAATACCATTTGATGAATAAATTTTTCAATCTCAACAGTTTTTTCGAATCATAGATCACCAAATGAGCACTTTTTATATTGCAATCGACTCTAGTGTACAAAGAAACACAATTACATGAAATAGAACAAAAAAATCGTGAAGAAATAACAGCAGAAGTTCAGAGAGGGCTCGAATATGTATAAGCCAATCGACAAGAAAATGCATTGCTTTCTTTATAGCTGCTCATAACTACCAGAGTTATTTTTTTATAAATCGATTTCAACCGAGTCAACAATCATTATGGTTCCATTTCGGAGATAGCCGAATATCAACTCTTTTTTTCGGACATTCATTTTTAAACGTAAAAAGTCCTAAGTTTACGAAAGTGCAGAATTTTGTTTCCAGTAAATTCTTCTCATATTAATAATTGATAGGGAAACTTTAGCTGCCTAATCGAATAAAAACTGTGTTCTAAACCAGGAGATTTTTATGTGGTATGTTATTTGGATATTAAGTGATCTTTGCTACTACGATTTGGTGGTTGGGACTTTCTGTCTGTTATTTATTTGCTTATACGATCGAACTGTTCAACTTCTTATGCTCTCATTTATTGCTGTAGTTGTATAATCTAATAATAACATTCATTTTTTAATTGTTATGTATATTTTTTTGATTGCAGATTTTAACAAACGGAGAGGAATTTGATCCTCGAAATGCCAGACGTAATTATACATATATTGAATAAGGATAGTTTTTTATCGAAACACAATTGTAAACAAAAACCTCGCAAAATGCCCTTAGATATTTCTATTAAAAGCAATTTTAAGGTAAGTACCTAAATATTTATATACATACTCCATTTGTAAGGAAATAAATTGAATTTTTACTTTATGGTTAACCTCAGTAACTGTTAGAAGTAATACAAAAAACAGTTCTAGTTTAATTGTTAAACGATAATTTATATATTTTCGATAAAAACTGAAAAGTATCAGATGAGTTTTAGAATTTCTGATCAAGAGTAAAAGTTATGAAATGATTTTTTTTTCATTATTATTGCATTAATTATAATTTTAAATAGAATACAATAATCAAAAAAATGATATATTTATATGCAGAATGTTCAAATTTCAATGTTATTTTTAAATTTGCCGCCATTTTAATTTTTGGTACTAGAGTACGCTGGAATTTTTGTCAGCTGTCGAGTAGTAAAATTCCAGTTAGTAAATATGGAGCTATATACAATTAAATAACGCGTCTTTATTGTTAAAAATTATCTTAAATTTGGGGAAGGTTTAGCAGAAGTTGCAAGAAAATTTCATACAGAATATGGAAGAGAAAATCGTCCATCAAACATGCAAATTAAAAGAATTGTTGAGAAATTTGAAAACACTGGTTTAGTAAAAGATGAGAAAGAAGACAGTTTTATCATCGTAGTGGACGTTCAGAAGAAAATGTTGCAACAGTCAGTGCTGGTGTTGCTGAAAATCCAAAAACATCAATTTGTCGTCGTTCACAACAATTACAAATCAAACCAATAACTTTCTTCAACATTTTACACAAAGACCTTCATTTAAAGGCTTACAAAATCAACGTCATGAATTTCTTAATTGGGCGATCGAAAAAAAAAATAAAAAAAATGAGGTTTTTTACACACAACATCATATTAAGTGACGAAGCTCATTTTCAATTCGGTGGATATGTCAACAAACAAAACTGTCGTATTTGAGGGGAAGAAAATCCACGAGAAATATTAGAAAAACCGTTACACCTGAAAAAAGTGACTGGTGTGTTTTTTGGCCTGGTGGGACCATTGGTCCTTATATCTTTGAAAATCAAGCTGGTGATGCTTGATTACCAACTTTTTATGGAACAAATTGGAAGATATTGATGAAGGAAGCATCTTCTGGGAAATTCTGTTTTTTCATAAATACAAGGGCCATTAGAAAAGTTTGTGGTCACCTTTCCTACAGACATGTATGGAGTTGAATGGTGGACACAGGCTTTATTAAGCGCTAGAAATCATTCGAATCGCGTTGAGGTCTTGCCGAAAGATTTCAACAAACAGTCATGCGATTCGGTTTTTGCTGCGGTGTAAATTTGAATTTTTAATGTTCACTTGTTTACTCAAAATTCTGTACACATTATCATTTGCAATTATTATTACGTTTGTTATTTTACACATTTTTACTCGACGGCAATCTAATACCATACATTGGACTTTTTCAAATCTTTTTCAATATCGTCGTCGATCGCCTCAGATCACATGCAGAGGAAATTCTGGGAAAGTTTCAATGTAGTTTGTGACAAGGAAGTTCGACAGTCGGTCTGGTTTTTACAGTATGACTATAGTAATGTAGAAATTCTGGGAGTATAAGATGCCGCTGCATTAGTTTTGAAGTGGGCCGACATAGTGGGTTTTGTTCGGAACCGCAGTACATATAAGCTGCGTATTATCGAGCTGCAACTTGTCTGGTTTCAAAAGCTGCAATGTGTAACCATACCTTTAAGTGGGTGATTTCTTGGAACTTGTGTGTTGAATAATGCTCCTCGTTAAATGGATTTAAAAATTAACAGAGAGAAGATGAAGTAACCGACAATTTATAACCTAAACCATTAAAGATGAAGTGCTACTCTGTTATTCACAAAATTAGGTTTTCTGCTTCTTGTTGGTTCATCCTTTCTTATTTTGCTTCCCTTTTCCTTCTATTTGGGGCATTTTTTTAAATTTTTAAATTTCTTCCAAATTTTGTGGTTTTTTTCGAAAATTGTTTTTATTTCGATTCCAAAAATCAGTTTGCCTGAGACTATAAAAACAAATAGGAAATTAATTTTATAGACTTATTAAAACTACATCAATTTTCGAATAACTATAGCACGGTAGGTCTACTATTGATTTGTTATGTCATCAACCCCTAACAAATGCATATAATGTGATTTCGATTAAATTGGAACATGAAGGAAAGTCGGCTTTTTATATAACGAAAATCGCATTTTTTACGGTAAGTTTTCTGTCCAGTAAAGAATAAATTATAGAAACAAGGCACGTGTAGAAATGCAGGGAGGAAATGACCAAATTGTAGGGATCGTTGTCTTCTATCCCTGATACAAATTTGGTAGTGCCTTTGCCTTTGCATCACAAAAATAATCAAGGGCTGTCACGACTGAACGTTTTTAATTCTATGCTCGAGTATTTGTCTCAGTTACCCTAATATCTGGATTAGCCACGGATGACACAATGCAAAATGAACAGGAGGGTTGGTAGCGTTTCTGTTTTTGAAGATATGTCGGATATGGATTTTTTAGTAATAAATATTGAGTAAAAATTTACAAAAACTGCAGATGAATGATAAATAAACAATTATACATATTTTAACAATGTCAAACCAAATTTTTTATGAATAAAGTCTTGCTGAAGTGTATTCTTGTATGTAAGTGTATTTTTACTAAAACGTTCGTTCAGAAAAAATGTTCGATGAAGGATTTTGTGCCCAGATCAGTTTGAATTGCTTTCTGTTTCCTTTAAAGAAATGAATTTTGTATGGACTCACGTAATTAAAATTAGGTTAATATAAGCCACAAAAATCAATTCTGGCCATAAAAGGCAATCGCTCCGTCAGCTTATTTTAAATATATGTTTGGTGACGCGTGTCCCCTGTATCTTATCGCGGCGTCCAAATTTTTAGTTGCCACGTGCCACTTCTAAATTCTCCTGGTGCACTTACATCTCAGCGCACTTATAACACCAGTCCACCCATTCAAAACGTAAACAGGGGCATACTTTTGCCAGAAGTTTAAATTCAGATGCAGCGATGCATTCATAATCGATCGATCTTTATGACACATTTTGGTCGACTTCTAAGTTATCACGTCCTAATTTAATTATGGATTTCAAGATCTGATTAGGATTAAATGGGATATATACGTGTGTAATAACCGTACGTGAATACTGCTTGACATAGATAGCATCAGTTGCACGCTTTTGTCATAAGTTACACTAGATCCAGCGTTGGGGTGATTTTAGTGTTGAAAAAGTATTTTCATGACCTCTTCTTTTTACCCTATTTTCGTTTGTTGATTTACGAGGGTAACCAAAATCTTTGAATTGCCATATCCTTTACGTTGATCTGAATTCCCTTTTAATGTCCATTTTTATTTATAACAGATTGTGTGGCGAAATTGTGGTTGAAATATTAAACAATGCTCTCTCTTTTTTGGTGGTTGATCCTTACACTTGAGAACATACCTTTCACTGTACTTTGAAAATATTAAAGAATGACAAAAAACCCCTTGCATTACTTATTCCCTGTTGATGCTAAAAGTGTTTTTATAAGAGATGGAAGATGATGGCTCTCTATCTATTCTTTTTCTTTCAGTTCTTGGCATGAAAGAGTCATTACTATGCACCAATAGATTGGGTTGGTCGAAATGTTTATCAATCCTTTATTTAAAAAAAGCAAATAGTTGAGATTTCATAATCTAGAAACAATTTTATTCATTTTAGACGATCTATCGAGTAAAGTCCTGCCATCCAGCGTTCTATTTATGGTGGGGTGCGATATGGAAAGGTTGGATTTAGGCAAAGGACGACCACTGAATTTTTTAAACTGGTTAATTATAGAAATCACATTCTAGACGCAGAAAAGTTTTTCGTGATTTGGAGTCAATCTAAATGTGTAATACGTAGTGCGGTCGTGACTTCGAAGGGTTCTGATTAAAATTTCCTGGAACACTTTTCCTACCTGATACCCTCAACATTTTTGTCAGGGTGTAAAAGCCCCTGTCGGGACGATATTCTCAAAGAGTTTCAAATAGTGATTGAAAAAGTGAAGTGATCTTGCTTAGAAAAGTGAAAATATCAAAAATTAAATATCGTGCTGTGATAAAATTTTTAACGTCGATAGAGATAATGAGAGAATGGATCATGTATATCGAGAATCTTCACCATCATTTTCGATAGCTAAACACTGGTTAAACCTTGTTTACTGGGGACGGGATTCAATTGAAGATGATTCACTGTGTGGAGGGCCGGCAAAGGATACGCAGGATAACATGGATTTGGTCTAGAAAGGCTAAGGAAATCGCGGAACAAACCGGTATATCGAATACAAGTGTCCTCCGGATTCTTCATGAGTATTTGGGTATGACAAAAATCAACGCAAAATGGGTATCGCGAATTTTTTCCTCAATGAAGAAAGTACGGTGAGTTGAGTACTGGCAGCAATTTTTGGAGTTGTATAAAGTTGACGTAGATAGCATTTTCCATAGGATTGTGATAGGGTATGAAATTATGGTTCTTTGTCCAAAAGGGATTCAATGGAATGGCATCGATCCGCAGAATGAGTGCTAAAAAAAGTGAAGGTCACACAAAGCACCAGAAGACGAGAGTTTTGTAGGATACTGAAGGTATTCTGCTTGTCCGGCCCTCTACCCCTCTCGTTGCAAAAGAGCTGGCATTTACCATTTACATTTGAAAAATGGGATTTTTTGACCGATTTGTTCTGACAATAACGATTTTTCTCAAGAAGAAGCACTCCTGAGGTACTTTCAAATTTTTTCGCTGCGGTCTAAACAATCTGCCGGGACGAAGCTTATCGTGTGTGATTGCGACACATGAAGGTAAAGAGATTTGTAGACTTTTTAAACAAAAACGAGGATTAAATTGGCCAAAAGGGTATATCTATTTCCAAAGTCTAAAAATATATAACATAGGATGTCCGGTAATCGATATGCGGCATACCAATCGATTCCTTGAAGCGTCCTGTTCAATGTTTGTTTGGAGACCCCCATTGCCACCCCCAAAATTACTCATTCCTCCTCAAAATGGTGTCCAAAAATTTTATGGCCTTTGATGAAGGTGCACCTTGCAAAAACCTTACAACTCCTCACAGCCACTGGGAAATCACAGGATAATGACGAATGATTCATTTGAAAGCGGACACTTATGTGTGTTTGTATTTATTGTTTTCTTGCAAAATGTACTTTATCTGTGTGTAATTTATACAAAAATAAAGGTTTTAAAGTCGTATCACAATATTTACCGATTATGATCGCTTCATGCATAGCTCTGAAGTACTATGTGGCGGGCAGAATTGGCAGAAGATTACACCAGCTATTAAAAGATTAATGAAAATATCCATCGTCTACCAGCGATAGGGGCTGCTTATACAAAAATTTAAATAAAATGAGACTCTGCAAGTAATTTTATCCTCAAACACTGTAAATAAAAAAAGTATCTCAAATAAAAAACATCTGACCATTGAACTATCAAGTGTCAAGTTGACAAAGGGCAAATAATTTATCATCCAATTACAAGTTTCCTCCATCTAAGGTACCTCGCTCCTTTACACCTAAGAGACTACCATGCCAGAGTCCTTACTTCCATCCAAAACCCGCCGACCTGCCTGCCTCAGCTGCTACACTACAACAACCGAATAATTCGAATCGAAAGGGTTATGTCCCGCGAGAGTCGTTATTTAACTTCCCGGAATCACTTTAAAATCTAAAGCAAACTTCGAAGATGAATGCGCATTTCACATTGGGGTAATTTGTGTGATTATACTTCAACAGTGGGTCTGTCCTCTAGCCCCGTTCCGAAATCCTATTTAAACTTTGTCTTATGGGATAGACTGAATTCTGTTTTCATGTTTCACTTTCTTCAATATTTGCGGAGAAAAGATTCTCCTTGCCTGCCAGTAGATTGATTTCTCAAGAAATATCTTTTGTCCTGTTGTTTGCCATTTGTCCTTCTTGTGCACAACTCAATTTTAACATGTTTACGTACTGACAGGAAATTATCTTCTGGACTTTTTTAAGTTTTTCCAAAACGTGGACAAATATCCCCTTTATCATAGATACTTTGAGGAATAAAAACCATTGGAAAGAAAACATTTCCTGGACGGATTTCCTTATGACTTCTTTGTACTTCTGGTCATATTTTTGCAATGGAGGAAATCATGTGTGCATAAAACTGATTGAGGGTAAACAAAAACA
>QYTT01089006.1:14004-27206 GCA_006980735.1 Dasypogon diadema | reverse complement strand
TAGTTGCACACAAGAAATCACTCTTTCTATTGACTATAATTTAGAGCCCATTAACAGCCTCCACCTTTTCCTAAATTCTTTTCGAATCTTGATGGATATTTGCTTTGTTTACCAATAATCTTCCATTTTGGTATCTTCTGACTATGCTGCACACACATTCCTGTCGTTTGACTTTAATAAGATTGATAACATTGGCACTCAGTTTATAATTTGTAGGTGAAATAAGAAGTAGTCTTGAGCCAGAAATTTTTAAATATAGTTCTGTCTAATTATGTAGGTAGTCGGTGTGTGAAAAAACGATATATATAGAGATTTTATTTTTTGCTGTCAATAACTCTTGCCTTATTTACATTTAGTAACCTTGTTGTATTACGAATTTAAAAATTTGAGTCTATGTCAATTTGGTTTATTAGAATGATTTATGAATTAACATCACGAACTTTTTAGTTTGATGTTACTGCATGCAGCAATATTCATTACAGCGTTCATGGCTTGTTGTGCAGTTCTATCCTATTTAGAGCAGAGCTAATCTTTTGGTTACAATGAATAGATACGTGATAATGGGTTTTTCTCGAAAATTTTAACTTTTGGGTTTATAAAGTTCAGGAAGAGCTGTCTCATTATATTCATTATATTTTGCATAGCTCTATGATGTGTAGGTGTTTTTTCAGGTTATTATTCTTAGCTTAATTTAATAGCATGAAAGCTATTCATGCACTTATATTGATTTCAGAAGGGAGGGGTAATCTGATTTAGAATGTAGAAAAATTGGTGATTTTCATAAATATTTTAGACATTAAAAATATTACAAAAATTACGAAAAATGCGGTGTGTATATATTCGAATCATATTAGGGGCCTTCCATAAATTACGCCACATGAATTTCATGATTTTTAGAGCACCCGTCCTTGTCACATATGGTCACATTTGTATGGTGTGACGTCATATATTTTGCAATTTTAAAATTATAAATTGTTAAATTAAAACAGCACTTCCAAAATTACGCCTTTCGGCGTTATGATAAAGGTGGCCGACGCACCAAAAAGCATAATTATAGGCCCTAAAGGTTTAGAAACTTAGAAGCTCTTTAGGAAGTTACTTAGTAGGACGTCACGAAGCTTATGACTCGTCCCCCTCTCTTGTCACACGATGTCACACTTTGTTGATCTCCTCACTCCCCCTTTATGTGTGATGGCCTCCCTCCCCCTTTATGATACTAGCCTTGACTAGCTTTCGCTGATCGAGACACACCACATTTGTTGCAATTTTGAGAGATTTTCCAATTTATGATGAATTTAACAATGTCAACTTCTTGTATTTATAATTAGTTAATTAGTTAATGTAATGTTTTACAACTCTTCTTTTGTTAGCCTTCCTATACTTAACTATAAGATTATTCTTATCAGTGTTTAAATAAATATAATTTAAATTTGAATATTTTGAAAATCGCTTTCATTTTCGCTTGTGCCTTACGTCGACGCTCCTCTAATGACCAACTTGCGGGAAAATTAAGGTCGCAGTTTTAACCTAAAATCAAAAAGTAAAGAAATATTATTAATTTTGTTGTGAATGAACCAAGGAATTCTGAATAGAGTGAATAAATTTGAGAAATTTTCCTCACCTCAAAAAAGATTAAATGTTTACTATAAAAATTCTTAACTTTTATAAAACGAAAGTATTTAACGTCATGTTTCACTACAGTTTTTATCTTACATTGCTGATTTTTAATGCTATTTGAAAAGAACTTGGAATGAAGTTGATCCGTCAAAGAGCCTTTTTTTGCTTTTTTCCCGTCAAATTTTAAATGTTATTTGAAAAAGAACATTTTGAAGTGAAGTGAAGTACAGAAAAGTAATGATTATAATTGTACGTATGTTGAAAAATTGAAAAAAGAGCACTTGATGGAACTTAGATTTCAAAACTCAAAATTGGAAATTTTTTCCCTGGTTAAGTTCCACTAAATAAGCAAAATTTTTAAGATGGAAGTAGCTAACAAAGTGCTAATCTTTAAAAGACGTGGGATTGTTTCGATTTCGATTGCAAGCCCATTTGGTCAATATGGCTGTGGGTTAGTTCGTTTAACCATGGACACTCACTAAAGCTTTCAAAAATTTTGCGTTTTATCAGCTTGTTTTAAACAATAAGCATAATAAATATAGGAGCAAAAAAATATGTGCAAAAACATATACGAGAAAGTATTCCTAAATTTTGCATTGCAAATTTTTCCCGCTTTCCTACAAAAGTAATATCCAAAGAATTTTTCACGATAAAGTGGTGGTGAAAAAGTTGTAGGGCACGAAAATGGATATTTCGCTGTGACTTCGCCCTGGCCTAGGGGTCAAATTTAATACTCCTATGAAGATCAGTTTCACTCCTTTTTTTTGCAATACCCAATTTTTTACACCGGAAAGTTGAAGAGCGTAAAATTATGTATACACCTGACCCTCGATTTACACGGTAGATTGGCTCGTAAAAAAACCCGTGTAAATCGAACGTTGAGCATCAATTCCTCGATTTACACGTTAAATACGCTTAATTTACTTTTAGTTTGAAAGCAGTGTAAAGTAAAATCATGTAAATCGAGTAACATGTAAATTTAAACAGTAATAGTATATTAGTATACATTTCTATCGAGGTTTACGAGATTACAAATATTTTAAAGTGTTTTTCAGATAAAGATGATGTTTAAAAACATAATTCACCTTTTTGATGACGAATATATTGAAATTCATTGCGTATATGGATTATGTGATAGAAATGATTTGGTTGCGCGAACGGATTTCCGCCACGTCCGAAGATCTTGTGGTAGAAGTTCGTCAACAGATGTTGTATATTAAAGATGAAGTTTTGCACAATGTGGAACTTGTGGAATGTTTCTCCACGTCACATTAAACTTTAGAGAAATCCTTTTTATGTTGAACGATGGGTTTCCTCTCACAAATCTAAGCATTTTATTATATAATCTCATTACCAAATTACCCACCACTTCTGGGTGAAAATCTATTTGACTTGTAGTTGTCGCCTCAACTTCTCATGGCCTTCTATATATGTTTGGAAGTACTTGCATCAGGAATTTGACGTTGCGGAATTCCACGTTGATATTCCTCTCGCGCAGTCAAAGCATTGTCATCCATACACGTAATGAATATCAGCGTATCCTCAGAGAGGTAAATCATATTTTTAAACACCTTCTTTACCTCAAAAACACTTTAAAACACTTTAATCCTGTAAACCTTGATAAAAATTATAAACAACACACTGATTCGTCCTTTTATACATTTTTATTTGTATTAAGTCAGAAGGAGGTCGATTCGAGCACTTCTTGTAGATTAAAAGTCGTGCATTTGCTATAAAGGTGCAGTGAACGATTTTAATAAAACAATTAAGCCGGAAAAGCATTGAAGCGCACGCAAAGTGACGAAAGTGAAGATTTTAAAATTCTAAATGTTAGAAAAACTGAAAAAGAAGAACATAATTTGTCGTAAACATCCCCGACGAAACATTGAACCCTACAGGCCATTCTATTTCTCACGATTTTTAAAAATGTATCCCTCCGATATAACTTTTTTAAAAATCGGAAAACTTTCAGCTCTTCTTGTTTGATGCTACTTTTCATAGCGAAGAAGCGGAGGGGGAAACAGAATAAGGATAAAAAATATTAATTACGTACATTAAAGCTTGTCACATCAAACGATACCAAATTTTTTTTAATTTTTCAACCAGTTTCCAAGCTATTTTTAATCAATTAGATCGATTTAAAAATTTATAAAAATATCGTTGAACTATTTACACAATTTATAAGCTGGAGCCTTATTGTATGACACTACAGGACGTACAGGGACATTGATTTTGTGTAGCTTAGGCAAGCCATATAAAAGAGATGAATTGGGATTCATAAAAGACAGCTTAGACTGTTGTATAAACTGCTTAACTTTATTTTGATATGAACTATGGTTCAAATAATTTACATCAGCTTCAAGATTTTGGAAGGAGACTTAATTTATTAGAATCCCTAGAAATTAAAAGAGCTTGTCTAGAAATAAGAAACCGAGCTTCAACTGTTAGTTAACTCCCCAATTCTAAATGTTTGTAGGAGTACATAGAGATAGTACATTTTAATTTCTCGACAACACATATTGTTTATATGGCTAGCTTATATGTAGTTTAATTTGTTATGGTATTGTTTCTCTCATTTTTGCTTCTTTGTAGTCATTTAATGCGAACCTATTCAGTTCAAATTTCGTTATCCACTGATGATGAGCATGATTTGCTCGAAATACGTATTTGGCGGTTTTTGTATTCGAACATAAATAAAAAGTATATTTTACGGGAATAAGTAAGCTGTTTTTGAACTCGATTTTTATACATTTCATTTAAAGATATACTTCACGTATATTACGTACATGCTGTGAAAATAAACCCGGCCATACGTATTGAAATACTTGACCCAGATTGAAATACGCACTTAACCCCATAAAAAGGGTCATTTTCAGAACTAGTTTTTCTTGCGATAGAAAATCTTGTTAGGAAATGGTAAAAAGGTGGCCACTGCCTTATTAACGGTGGCAATTTAAAGAATTTTATGAACCAAAGAATACCTCACAATAATTGCATAATAATGTTTCACATTGAATGCAGCCATGAAATGCTATACAACTGGATGAGAAAATGCGAGTGGATGAATCAGTTTCGAATTTACCAAAGTAATATAAACTTCCTGCCCAACGTGATCTGCATTCAGTTTTAGAATTATTCCGAAGAAATTCATTTAGCGTCATTACAATGGCTTTAGCTTGATTCACAGTCTGAGCACTTCCCTCGGGTGGCTGATGAATTCCTCCTCATGTACGAGCCTAATCTGATGATGCAGTCAAGAAGTCAACGACTGAATATGTAAATAGAAGACCCTTGCACCGACGCGATCCCTTCCGTTTGAATTTTTGTAATGAAGTCATATTCTTTACGTAGTTGTTTTAATCATTTATAGGAAGTGCAATAACTGAATTTCCATACATGTGTTTAAAACTTTGTCGTATAGATAAGTGTCTGGAATTATTTTTTAATCTCCCTCCGTACATATGGTTAATATTTATCAGAGTATTTCTTCACCGGAACTGAGAAAATAAACGATCACTGTATTGTTTATGGTGAGAATATGGGACGGGACACATTTGAAATTTCGACGATTTATACTCTGTGGGTTGAACAAGGCCTTGTAAGGCTGTTAGGCTAAAAAATTTTATTGTGAAATAAACCAAGAAATTCACCTTTCTCAACCATTCAACACAATATTTTGTCGGCTTGAAAAACGAGTTTGTTTTGCATCAGAAGAAAATGTAGCTGGAAGCGTTGTGTAGTTATGCTTCACAGATTTTTCACGACCGTCATTTAGCCATGCGCTTCAACTCCCCTGCTTGTGCAGTTATTGCTATTTTTCAGTAGATACCTCTAAAGTCTAAAGTAGTAGGCATAGGAGAACCTCTTTTAAATCGTCGTTTGAGGCAAAAAGCGTGAAGCCAATTTTGTTGTAAAAAAAGAAAATCCGAAGGAGGTATTCACTAGAAATAATGCTAATTTTGAGTCATTTGCATATAATTTCACGTATCGCAAAGCCAGTGCGCGAGATTACTTGTAGATTACTTCATTGAAAGAGAGAAAAACTTGTACCTTTTAGAGTACATTTAATCAACGGCGAATTACCTATATTCAGGAACTCAGAGAGTTGTTAAATGATTTCCTTTCGACAGTGAATTCAGGCTTTATTTTTTCTCTTTTTTTGCGGTTATTATATAAGAGATATTCGTTTTCATAAGTTGCCCTGTAATCTTTAAGGATCTTTGATACATTTTGAAGTAAAAATACTTTAGAGAATTTGGGATTATTTTCAAGCGTCTTTTTAAAAAATCGAAAAAATAATATTTTTCTACGTATTTTTGAGAGTTCTATAGAAAGTGGAGAAAGCTGGCAAATTGTAAAATATTTATGAGTATTTCGAGATTACTGTAACGAAATAATCTCGTCAGCATTGCCGAAGAGCTTAGTCCGTCATTCTGGTCATTTATGGTTACTTAAAAAGGCATACAAAAATTTTGACATCCATTGACTTGTTTAAAATTGCAAGCACGAATTGAAACAGTTGTTTCATGTATGACATAGAATTATCTAATATTTCTGTGGAAAGTACCAAGGATTTTTGAATACGCGATTCAAAAAATATACAAAAACCTTGAGATCTTGGTATTTTCCACTGATTCTATAAGCCTTTGCTTTAATATTTTGTGTATTTTATTGAAAAGCCGTCTAAGGTAGTTTTCAGATTTCAGATCCTAGAAATTTTCAATTTCAGGCTAAATTAAATCTTCTATGATTCAATGTTTATAAATTCTCTACGTGCTAGGGGCCTTGCTTGTATCTCGAGTAGTTTTATGGTTGCATTAGAGTTCACAAAAGTTTTAGGACAGAAGAACGCTATTACACACGTAAATTACGTCCAAATTAATTAATCGTTTGCATACAAGGGACGAACAGTGGAGAAATTGCTACCGACGTACATTGTGCATGCAATTAATTAATTTTAATATGTATATTCTATTTGCCCAATTGCATAGAAAAAGTTCTGCGGCCGTAAGTGTAAACGTCCCAACCATTTGAAATATCTTCTGCAATACAACTTGCTTTCCTACAATAGGCGATCTTTTTACTTTTCCACTTTTATTTTCTTTTAAGAATTGCGAACCGTAGGCTATTAAATAATTTTAAAAAATTTGAGGTAAAAATAATTAAAAAACTATTTTTCTATTTGTTGCCAAGAGACATTTAATTTTTGCTAGAAAATAAAAATATTTTTTTCAAATAAATTTATATCAATATTTAATGTTTAAAAATAAACAGCAGAGTGAATATTTCTTCATGCGATTAATTAAAAATAAATAAATATATTAAAAAAACTTTTAAAATAAATAACTTTTATAAATAAAATGCACTAAAAAGTAATAATTAATTTTTTCTTTCTTAGTGATATACACAAGAAAAAAAATTGTGTAAATTTACAGCTTTTCAAGTGCATTAATAAAAATTTGGCTATGAGTTAGACAATTGTGATTATAGTTATGAATGCCCAATTATTAGTTTTTTATATATATATTTCATTTTCTACTTTTTAGTCATAACTATAAATATGATAGTTAAGAAATTTTTAAATTGATCAAATTTAAAATGATATGCTAAAAACTCATATAACGGTACATAATCTATCTGATATATGCATATTAATTCACATCTACGTTGTCTTGTGAACGTTGCGGTATAATGTTTTTTTCTCTGCGATAAGTAGTTTAAAAGATTATCGCGCTTTAATGTTAGTACTTCCATGTAAAAAAAATTTCACATGGAAAAACTGGTAAAATATGTTTCACATCAAAACCCATGAAATATGTAAAACATTCAAAAGTCTGTTATAAAGTTTCTTACAGTAGAAAAAAATATGCCATTTAATAGCACTTAGCAAGAGCTTTAATTCGATATCACACATGGCTCAAATTGGACAACCCCAAATGGAGTAGTTACTATCCCCCACCCTAAAACCCCCAAAAACGTAAAATATTTTTACCCCATCGGAAAGCTCCCGATTCACTCATACTAAATCAAAAAAACCCCATGTAAACTCAGAACCCCTCACCACAACAACAAGATGACATATTTTGTGGTATTTGCCGAGTGTGCGCAATTGTTGTCACGAAATGAAATGTCCCCCCTAACGACCATGATTAGTTAATCATTCCAATCGACAACTTGTTGTTGATCGCGGAATACACTTACAGTTTGTTCTGGATTTAATATCTTGTAATATACCACATGGGAAATTTTAATTTATACCTTAGACAGACAGAGTCCTAAATGACGATAATTCGTAATTTGGGATCATAAATTACGATAAATGAGTGATTTCGAGCTTAATCATGATACGAAATTACCTCAAATGTTGGCTGATTTAGCTTTGAAATCACGATATTAACTAAATCGGAGCCATCTATATGTGAAATTTGCGTGAAATTTTAATACGTCGTTGCTCTTATCATGTTTTCTTCTTTGTCTTTTTAATAAATCCTTTTCCATTTCAAACATTTCATCAATTGTAATGAATTCCTGTAATTCACTTTGTAAAATATATAAAAACTCCGCAACTTTATAATTTTCCATTTTTACAATTGAAACCCAACACGTCAAAGCTCTACAGTGAAATAACAAACAGCTATCAAACGTCTGTGTGTCACACTGTAATTTGATTTCGAAATTACGTGAGATTTATCGTGATTTAGGACTCTGTCTGTCTAGGGTATTATATTTAATTAAAACGTGCCTAGTTTTCCATACATTCTGTTCAGTGAAAGTATTTACGTTGCATTTTGTTCTGAACGCCACTCTTTACAAAACACGATAACGACCTGCCAATTTTTTTCCAAATGATTGCGCTCGTATTTACATAAAGATATTTTTAGAAACTTAATATCGGGATTAAAATTAGAAGAGAAAAGAAAAAGTAACACATAATGTCTTCTAAATCGAAAATTAAATCAATATAGTTATGCAAAAAATCAATGCAAAATGAATTCAACGAAAATGTATAAAATTAGCTCTTCTCGTAACATATGAAAATTCCTCTTGATCATTTCCTGTTCAGCCGCTTGCATAATTTACAAGATTGAAATATTTAGCAAACAATAAAGTCTTCATGAGCAAAGACCACGTTGAGGTGAGTACTTATGCTATGGGAAACGTATCATAATTAAAACTAGTTCGCGTACAGGAAATAATCGAGGCGTACCGTCTGAGATGGTTTCCTTTAGTATCGTATGACACTGCAATAATGCGCGAATGCGCAAGAAATATCACCAGTAGGAAAATAAAAAAAGTGATCTGTTTTTTCTTTTTTCAAAAATTAGATTATTCACAAAAAGGTGTGAAGCAGCAGTGTATGAGACTGTGAAATATAAAAGTAAAGCGTGAAATTATGCTTGTGTGCGGATCAGCTACCGCAAGCAGTCAGCAAGTGTTCGTTTCTAGAAAACTTTCAAATGAGTTGCCATATCTTAGATTAAGTGTGAAATTTCTCCAGTTGATTCACCTAAAGCGCCATAAAAAACAAACATGACAACGTCCGAGGCGGCCAGTCAACCAGAAAGTCTGGACTTGGATTATGACATGTGGCAAGGGCAATTCGAATTTGTCGGTACAAACAACAATTTGAGAAGCGGTGATAAAAATTCTAGTCCAAAACATAGTGACAGTTTAGAAGACTTAAATTTTAATGTAAATAATTCACAAAACTATGGAAAACGGCCAATACTCATTGATGAAGAGACTTTTCTTAGTTTGCATCCAAACGACTTTGACGAATCAATATCTGGACCAAACTCGACAATTTTCATTGAAAATAAATTGCTCGATTCGAATTTGACCACGAATATAGCACACGATAATAGTAAAGTTCTTAACAATGATACGTTAAATAACAAGGTTGTCAATAAAAATCAAAATAACAATAACATTTGCTATAAAATCGAAAATTTAAAAAACTTGAAAAACAAATTAATCAGTGATTTTTCGGAGAAGTCGTTGAATCAATACTCATCTCCTGATCAACAGGATTTGTGCAAAATGAATGGATTCACAGCTGAAATCTGCGACAATCTTAATGAGCAAGTAAGTTAAGGCTTCAATAAATTTATAAAATATATAATAGGGAGTATGGGAAATTTCATTTTGACCTAACCTTAACCAGAGCACATACGTGCGATCGTACGTATGGTACCTAGAGTTATGCTTCAGACAGGGATATTTCATATCTGCGCTTATTTTAACACAAATTCGGCAAACGTATGAAAATTCCCTAACTACAGCATACGAAAATAAATTTTACGTACTTTTGGCAGCTTTATGTATACACATTTTAAATTTCCCATACTCTCTAATACGTAGTTTTATCAGTACCTAATATCAATGCTATTAAGAGCGTTTAATCTATTCCTAAATACAAACACATAAATGTTTTATTTGTAGCTAGCTTTGCAAAATTCTATCATTTATTCACATCTTATACATTTTTAAATATTCTTTGGAAATTAGAAAATATAAAAACTTGGTCGTATCCTAAGACGTGCTTAATTTTTCATAATAGATATTTGTTTTAATTTAAAGCTTTTATTAATACGTTGACTGACGTAAATAGGATAAAAGCTTTCGTGAGAGAATTCCGTGTTAAAATAACTTTGTCGTGAGAGAGCTTTTAAATGCCGGTCACCGATGATTCCCATGGCAGTTAACGTGTCAATGTGAGACTTTAAGCTTTATTGAAGATTTCATCACATAAAAAAAACACTGTGCATAAAGAAATAGTATAATTGTGAATCTTAAATTGAGCGATTTATGAATAAAAGGACTGTGACAGATGAATGGATGAATATTAGAGGAAATTGAGAAGTGAAACAATTTTAATTTCCTTATAGTAGTTTTAGTCTCCTTAGTACTTAATCGTAATATTACACTCTTCCCGAAAGTCTACCAGGATTGTTTCTTGACAATTCTATTTTTGTTTAACCTTGCAGTTTCTATGGTGATCAAACCATATGTTTGTAATGCGCCCCATACACGTTACGATCTGCAGTACAACTTGGTCGAGTTGGACATGTAATCGTATCGTGTGTAGGGCTGCTGTCCAACTGGTTTTTAAGTTCATCCAACGGCTGGATGAAGATCAAATTGTTTTAATTTTTTGAGGGCGGGCCTTAAGGTTGTACTGCAGATTGTATTGTGTATGGTGAAGTTGAACAACTTGGCTGTCAGGTGTCAATTAAATAAAGCAACAATATTAGCTGTGTTTTTTTGCATCTGACCCGGATCATTGAAAATTTTGAATTGAATTGACCCCTAAACTGCGTATAAGTAGTTGATATTTTCAGAGTCTGAAAAATTAATCAAATTGCCATGGTTTTGAACCGTAGAAAATGTCAAAATAGAACCTAGAAAATAACGCGTTCACGTTTTGAGGTTTTGAATTGTTCAACCTCATGGCAATCTGATGAATTTTTTTAGGTTTCAAAATCGCTGATTATTTGCCTGTCTTTAAGAGGTCAACTTAAATCAAAATTTTCAATGATCCGGATCAGATGCAAAAAAAACAGCTATTGCTACTCATTTCAGAAAATTAAACAGTTTGACATATTACTCCAAAATATTTAATCAAAGCAATCGCTGTCTGTCAGTCAACTACAGATGTAAAATATATGAAGTTGTAATAATAGTTTCCCTTCTAGCCCAGTTTACCCATCTCCGCAAGCATGCAACATGTAAGAGTTAGTAAGATTAGTCCCTTCTATAGGACAAGGGAAAATGTAAATAATTAGTAAATATTTAACATGCATCACGCGATCAGGAAAAGACGATTTTTTATTACACTCTTAGATATATCCAAATCAAACTGTTCCACCGCGCAATTGATCGCCACACACATGCGATTAATAGGCTCATGCTTACCATAGTTAGTTCTGGAGAAATTTATATGCAAAAGGGGGACACCCGTCAAGTTGCGACTGTTAGTCCTGAACGACACTCTGTCACGGAGCACTGCAGAGTCAACCATGGAGTTCAAGAGTTGGTGGATAAAAACTATATCGGCTACCCTACGTCATTTTTCCAAGTAAGTCATGCCAAGAGGATTAAGCTGTTCGCGATACAGTGGAAGAATCACAAGGTCGTTCCAAGGGAGATCTCTAAGCGCAAATCTAACGAACCTGCACTGAACAGATTCTATAAGAGCAATGTGGACAGCGTAGGAAGGATTCCATACCTGCAAAACTTGTTCAAGAAGTGGCCGGACGAACGAGTTATATAATGTTAAGAAAACTTGAAGATCAGAACACTCTTTGGAACGGCGCATCTCCGGATGTCGCCTCTATGACCCTCGACCGAGAACCACGAAAGACAACCTGATAGGATCTTTCAGATAGGTACGAGTGAATTCAGTTCAAGAGTAAGATACGAAACCCTAATTGTGCAATGCATTGTATCAATTGCTTGAGCGTGTGTGGTAAAACATCCAACAAGATGTCAAACCAAGTTGTACTGTAGATCGTAACGTGTATGGGCTGCATCAGACTTAACTAACTGGCATAAATAAATTCGAAAAGACTCGTGTAATTCATGTTTCATCCTTTCCCTATATTCACCGTTTCCGTCCGAGATTTTGTTACAAATATAACGCAGAACTCTCTAAACAAGTAGTTCTACAGCTCTTTTTAGGTGGTTTGTTAGGCCTCATATCTTTGAGCCTTACATGACAACAGGTCTGATTTTTACTCGATGTATGCTTTTCTTTAATTTAAACGAGAGCAGGTGGGATTTTAATAGCGACCTAAAAAGGAGTAGAGCCTCACTTACCTTATATGATCGTTGCACTTGGTGCAGAAATATTTGAGGAATTCCACATATTCAAAATTTTAGCCATATACACGAAATTGTTTTTCTAGATCCATGCCTATGTAAGAGCAGGTTCTTTATCTTTTGTTCACTCATTTGGAGCTCCATATTACGAACAGAATTGTTTAATTTTCTATGATATTAGCTGGATTTTTGCACATCTATCCAAGGACCTTTTTTACCGAACATTCATATTCCATGGATATATTTTCCTATAGAGTGACGGAAGTTAATTTAGACAAAGATTTTAGGCAACAATTTTTGTATAAATATAGCAGGGTCTCTTTTTACGCGATGTTTTATGCGATTTATACCCATAGACATATAAAACTCCTGGACCGCGGAATGCTCTGTCTCACATGGGCACAATTTTTCTGGTCTCAAGTGACAAGTAGGCTTGCTTCAGCTCTCAAAAAAATTGTCGAAAAGTAACATTTTTTATATTTCATGATAATTTTGAAAGCCTGCTTGATATTTTATAAATGCATACATTTCAAGTGGAGTTATTATGGAGATAATCTGTCTAGAATATTACGATTACCAGTTATATATGTACCAGCACCAGTTATAAATACCAAAAGGTAATTTCTTCTATGCGATTTGCTTTTACACGGTTCCTTTGTTTTCCACAGTTTTTTACGCGTTTTCTTGCTTGTGGTTTTTTACGCGTGGTGTTTAATTAAATTGTTTAAACAAAATAGTATTCTGCAAACAGATATTCAAAAAGC
>QYTT01089006.1:0-13984 GCA_006980735.1 Dasypogon diadema | reverse complement strand
TATACCCATAGACATATAAAACTCCTGGACCGCGGAATGCTCTGTCTCACATGGGCACACTTTTTCTGGTCTTCTTCTTATCAAATCGTACTTAGACGAAACGAGAGGCAACTACTTTTAACTCTTTCATTTGCATGGCTTGCAATGCAGCTGACACTGATGAAGTGCCACTGGAACCATCCTTAGACGGAAAGGCGACCTCAGAAAAGTGATCCCATTCTGCTACCAAGTAGGTATAGCATTACGACGCGCGGTCCATTTCTTTATGTCGGTGTTTATACCCTAGACAAACTATCTCCATAATAACTCCATTTGAAATGATTCGATTTGAAAATAAATTGTCAAAAAGTAACATTTCTTTATATTTTATGATAATTTTGAAAGCCTGCTTGATATTTTATAAATGCATACATTTCAAGTGGAGTTATTATGGAGATAATCTGTCTAGGATATTACGTTTACCAGTTATATATGTACCAGTACCTAAAGGTAATTTCTTCTATGCGATTTGCTTTTACACGGTTCCTTTGTTTTCCACAGTTTTTTACGCGTTTTATTGCTTGTGGTTTTTTACGCGTGGTGTTTAATTAAATTGTTTAAAAAAAATAGTATTCTGCAAACAGATATTCAAAAAGCTTAACAGGGCGGCGCCTGTGATATATTCTCATGCTGGATAGTACGAGCAAAGAAGAAATCCTGTTCGATTTGTATATCGTCAACTACTCTTCGGACTTCTGTTGCCGTTTTTGTCTTGTTTCATTATCACTTCTCGTTGAATTGTCGAATTGCTAACTGCGCGGAGAGTTTACTGGATTTAACCAGTTTATAATGAACAATTCTACGACAATTCTATCAGGGACAAAGCATCAACTTTTCTATAGTTATTTGATCTTCTTGTATATTATGCGATCTTCGTCATCAGTTGTAACGTGATTCAACAACAGTTCCTTGTATTCATTCGTTAGCAAAGTAAATTTTGTGACTCAGAAATTTTATTTGAAGTACGTGTGTGATGAAGACCAATTCTTTCTACAATTTTGCATAATCATTGACTTTTTATGAAACTTTCGATTTGACTATCAGAGACAATAACAAGGTTTTCACTGACTGAAGAGTTCTAGGGAAGATTTGGGGCGCTACATCATTAGTAAGTAATCTCCTAAATTCTGCTGCGATAATTGCTACAAAAGTGCAGTAGAAACTTTGCAGAATTAGGGACCTATATTCAAAGGCCAACTTATTTTACTTCTAGACAGATATAGAATCCTTGTAATCTAAGAACCAACCCGAGGTTGGCTTTGCATTACGTGTCGATGCAAAGATAAATAGAGGCTAGTCATCTAACTACTACATGAACTGGCAACGTAATATTAGGCTGCTGTCGCTCCATCTAAGTAATAATAGTCACTGGTTTCATCGACCCATTAAGAGTGCAGATGAGGAACCTTATATGTTTTTCCACAATGATATTGCTCTTGGACATATTTATTAATGTTGTTTTCGTGTAGTTCGAAATGTTACGTTGTCCAAAAATTTCAAGTGGTTAGTCGGCTGTCGAGTTTTAAATTCGGACTTTCATCAATTATGAGTCACTGCGGTATTTATTTAGCCACCGGCGGTTTCGATTCAATCTAGTCCCATTCCACATATGTATTAGAGATAGCAGAAGGTACAGTGGGGACTCGATTAACCGGACTAATTGTTGTCGTGAGTCATTCGAATAATCGAAAATCCGGATAATTGAATGTATGAAGAGAAGCGATCTTGTATAACATATTAACTCTAGAGAGATAACCGAAAAAAGAGAAAGATAAGCGATAACACCACACTCTTACGTTTTGATATTTTTACGCACAGATGTGTCACGACTCCCCGGCGTAATGATTGGTAACTGACTAACGAAGAGAACATATATTGAAACGCGCGCACATGTCTGTGCACGCACGGATTAGACTACAAAGATATTCTTTGATGGGCGGGTAGAAGAGTATAAGTCTAATATGTATGTACTGACTTATACTCCTCTACCCGCCCATCAAATATTTGCTCCCGGTTGGCAATCCGGATAATCGTCAATCTGTATAACTGAGGTCCGGATAATCGAGTCTCCACTGTAGTATCATCTAAAGATCCTAACATATTATGCAACGACCATTCGCAGGGTAAAAGCCACGAGCTAGTTTATTGAATCCACTGTGAGATTAAGAGGTACGAAGATCCCTAAAATCAACTGTAATGGAAACTATTATTCCGGCTCAGAAGGTCGTAAAAGAAATTGGGTCCATAATACCAGATGACAGCAAATAAGTTGTATGTTTTCTTGCATTATCCGTTAGAGAAGCGTCGGAGCTTCTATAAAGTCTTGGCTGGTGCACCGGGTCGCTCGATACAAAGGGACATCGAGTTGTGTGTTTCTTGAGAATGCACTAGAATTCATTATCAATTGAAGCAGCTGTATGGACTATAGTTAAACAAAACCCAGAATCTCAGCTATTGCCTACCCAGACTAAGACTTCAATATTATTCGATGAGATAAATAAGCCAGAACTTGTTTGAGAAAGTGGAAATTTGTTTAGAAATTAAAGAGCATTTTAAAATCTAAAACACTGTCAATAAAATCCGAGATTGAAACATGCATCGTTTAATAGATGTCGGTCTGTCTGTCCGTCTACGCGTTATCTTAAGAACGCCTTAAGCTACAGATTGAAAATTTAAAATTGAGAGATCAAGTTTGTAAATGGGCCAATTTGAAGAACTACTTCCTAGCGTTGCCATATGAAACCTCCAACTATATCAATATTTTCCTTCTAAAACGAGAATACTTTGAAGTAGATAGATTAAATTTGGCACACAAATTATTAGGTGTACAAATAAGTTTGCACCATTTTTTATCAAAAATTGGGCATTTATTGTGAAAGAATGCGACATTATGTTCTATTCCAAGCATTGCCCGTCGCTTGCCGCTACTTTTTCCCACCTTTCTGGCAGCGTACGGATACCGCGTCGGAAGAATGCTTCATCTTTTGAGGCTATCCACGAATCGACCCGATTTTTGACTTCTTCATAAGAAGAGAAGTGCTGCTCAGACCAGCCATGCGCCATCGATCGGAACAGGTGATAGTCGGAAGGCGCGATGTCTGGAGAATACGGCGGGTGGATTAAAACTTCCCAATTGAGTGTTTCCAAATAGGTTTTCACCGGCGGCACAACATGTGGACGGACGAGCATTATCATGAAGGAGAATAACTTTGTCGTATCCGGACTAGTAGTGGGCGCGCTTTTCCTTGAGTGCTCGACTTAATCTCATCAATTGTATTCGGTAGACAGCCCCAATAATGGTTTCTTTCGGTTTGAGCAACTCACGACACCAAGCTGATCCCACCAAATACACAACAAGAGTTTTTTTCCATGAACATTTGGCTTCCCATGTATATGTTGAAGCATGACCAGGTGGTCCCCATGTCTTTTTCCTTTGTGGATTATCACAGTGGACCCATTTTTCATCACCAGTACGGTGCAGAAATCCCTTTCGTTTATGCCTGGCAAGCAGCATTTCACATATTGATAATTGGCGTCCAACGTTTCTCGGCGTCAGTTCATATGGAACCCAATTTCCTTGTTTTTGAATCATTCCCAATGACTTCAATGTGCAATTCCTTGTTGAGTCAATCCTAAAGATTCTGCAGGTTCTTCTTGCGTTTTCTTACACTTTCGGCCTTCCGCTACATTCGTTGTCTTCGATGTCAAATTCACCGTTCTGAACTTTCGAAACCATTCACAATAACTTCTCTCACTTAGGGCAGCCTCACCATATGCTTCCACAAGCAATCGATGCGCCTCAGCTGCAGATTCTGGCAGGGAACGTATTAAAGTCCACTTCAATAATTCTTCTGTAATTTGTAATTTTAAATCTTATTTTTGTAAAGGACGAAGCAATGAAATATCCTGCAATTTTAGGCTGAAGTTTAATTGAAGGTAGTAATTTGGAGTTAGCGAATAGAGATAATATAACAAAACCCGATGTGGTAATAGGAAAGCATGTGCTTATGCTGAAACCACAGATATTTTTAATTTTGATAAAGATAATTCTATCAATTAAAGTTTAAATATGGATTCAAGTTGTGTGGACACAAGCGTAGAGCCACATTCTTAAATCAAAATTTACCATTTAGTATTCAAAATCGTGTAAGAGACCTTTTAAAGCCAGCTTGTCTTCCTAAAGATAGTATTCAGAGTTCTTGTTCAAAAACAGTATTCAAAAGCAGATCTTGAAGTGGAGATAATGCTAACAGATGATAAGCTCTCTTCCGCGTAGGCTTATGTTACCAGAAAAGATTCACTTCATTCTTCATCCCTAGTTACAATTCCTCTCGTTGTGCTTGTTTAGAACTTGTGAAGCCCATTTTCATAGTTTCGAATAATTTTCAATACAACCTATGCAAGTCCTGATGAATGATAGAAGCTACTACATATCTGCAGTTGCAGTCATGTAATCGTGACGCTAATCGAATATTTGATTTTCCGGTATGCGGAATGAAATCGTTGTAACCAGATACTTTCACTGATCATAAGGACATAACAATACATAATTTTACACTATATTTGTTAGCCGAATTTGCAAATCCAAATGTAGCACATGTAATATTAGTGGGCTAGTTCTTTGACAGCCTTGAACATATTTAAGAATATTAATTAAATGCACTTTTTGGTAGTAATTACGACTAACTATAATTTGCCTTCAGTGGAACGTTAATTGTAGCTTGTACCTGGAGAAATTTGGTCACTACCTTTGAGATGATCTGATATCTTTCCATCAAAATGTTCATAGCATTATAAAGCAACCTGCAATACTCAAGCAATAGCAATATTTCATTATTATAAGAAGCCCTACTTGATTTTGATTTCCTCTACATTTATACAATTTTCCGTTGGTATTCATAATATCTGAGTGGGATGTAGACACGGTATCTAGCGACTAATTCGTCTGATTAATAACAACAAATGAATGCAACAAGTTACATCGATTTCGTTTCTATGCAGTTTAACCTTTAGAAATTCCTACTCCAAACCAAACAATCTCAACGCTTGAGCACTACTTCACACCTACGGTGGAATATAATTTCAAACTGAATTTGGTGGCGCATGCTATAAACAAAATACAAATGAAATGAAACCACGGAAGTGTTTTAAAAGTATGTCTGAAATTGTAATCAACTCCTCTCCAAACTGTTTACGTTCACCATTTAAAGTTGATTGACCTTGAAGAATGTTAACAATTCGCCTTTTTGTTTGGATGTGCCAGATGGCGTAGGGTGCTGGTTGTTATCTTTCGTTTCGCGTTTTGTATGTACACAAATCAAACTGGGAGATGTAGAAGCACTGTATGCATAGACTCCAAAAATAAATTACTCTTCGAACGTTTTTCACATATATCAGACAATAAACCGAAGGCTAGGATGCAGGGTTTTCATAGAATTTTCCCCGAAGAAAGTTTTACTCAGTGTTGCTCATAAAAATGGACCCGGCCAGTGCTTAATATACCCGCCGAGAGGAGTGAAAATAGAATTCATAGAAATGAGATTGACAGAGAAGCTAGTTCGGTGCCGTGAGGCATACCGCCCGCACAAAATGTAAAACCCGAGCAGCATTCACTAGCACTATTAATTGAACTCAATTGGTTAGAAGTGTTCGCTATAATTGACCGAGTGATTAACGCGAAGTGACCTCACTTAATACATGAATCACGCTGAATTCGGGCTCTTTACATGTTTTTCGTTGACTTCTTTCTCATCAACATTGCATTGCTAAATACTACACACGTTGTCAGCTAATGGTGGAGGAAACCTCTGCTAACTAAGGTGCAAAGTTTGGGCACTCAATCGCGCTAAACGGTTGTAGTCAGTTCTCTCCCCATGTTTTTCAAAGCACAAATGGATAGTGATGATCTCCTCAGCGATATCTATCAGTTGAAGGCGTCTTGTGTTAGTGATCATTTTTTGTCACTCACTTAAATAAACTTACAAATTGGCTTGTAGTTCTTATGAAAAATGTGTTGTTTTGTATATTTGCAGTTGGAACTTCTACAGAGACAAGTAACTGATCTGGCTGATTCACAAAACACTGTCGAGGATCGTACGACGAGAACCAAGACAGAATATGCCGTTCTACAGACTCGGTATCATATGCTAGAGGAACAGTATAGAGAGGTGAGTACGTAACGCACTATGTAGGTCCACTTTAAGATAAAGCAACATTGCATTAACTATGTCATTTGTTTATCAAGCATTTTTACGTTTTATTAACGTTATGAATAGGAGCGGTAGCTGAAAACTGGTTCTCGCGATACTTTCAACGATTTAGTGTGTGAGTTAGGCCTTGCTCTTTCATGAAAAAGCTAAATGTGTGAAGACCTGATTATGTTGAAATCGAAATGAGAGAGTATCGTACAGGTGATAGTTGTTATCTCTATAAAAGTAAATAGAAAAAAGAGAGCAGCAACGTGTGTTAAAACGCATGCATTTCTTATAGGCACGTTTTTAAATTATGATCTGTTGCCGCTTTTAAGCTATTATAATGTTGTTTACGTTTCTGTAGGAATATTACTTCATAATTTATACGTTATATTGATGATATTCTAGTTTTATACATTTAGCACTGTATACATCTCGGCAGGTGTTTTCATTTTAAACAGAGTTTATTCTGTTCAGTTAACTAATTATAATAGATTTCGAACTTTATCAGAATTTTTTTCTAAAACTTTATTGCAAGGATTCATCTACAGCTGGTCAAAAAAGTATTGGCGCCCAAGAGAAATTATAATTTCTGAAAAAAAATTGTAAATTGTAAGTTGTATTCACATACAGTAAAGTCCGGTTTTAACGAACTCGTTTGATTCTCTGTTATTACGAACTGTTTTTCCAATAACAACACTCTCTCTTTAAGCTTTATTTTACCGGTTTTAACGAACTTCGGATATAACGAGCTGGCTTTGATATATTTTTCGCGTTCGTTCAATTCAATTCAATTCAATACAATTCAATTTATTTCCAATCAATTTAATTACATATGAGTAAAACTCTTTTTGTGTAAAGTACTCTAATTTATAAATTAACTAAGGAAAAAGAAGAATACAATAAAAGAATGGCTGCAATGGTAAACAATAAAAAAAATATGACAGCAATCCATACAAAAAGTATAAGAATCCTTAAAAAAATGAAGAAAACTAAATTTAATCTAAGGAAAAGTTAAAAAAGGCTAATTAGAAAATACAAATAGTATCTTGAGAAAGCAAAAATAGAGCCAAAAGCTAAGTCAGGGCAGAGCAATGTTCAAAATTCATCCTCGTTATAACTAGACTCTACTGTATTTTTATACCCTATGTGACAGATAGGATATATTCGTTTAAATCCAACGTTTGTAACGCATATAGAACCAATAATGCTAGAATAGAATGAATTATATTACATATGCTCAGAATGTGAAAACAAATTGATTTAAGCATGTCCGTCTGTCAGTCCGTCCGTCCGGCTGTATACATACACTATAACTCGAGAACGAATTGAGCTAGGAGGCTGAAATTTGGTATATATTACTTTCAGAAAATTAGTAGATCTGAGTTGATCTTGGGTGAATTCCCCCACTCCTTCAATAGGCCGCCATATTGGGTATAATCCAGTGTAGATAAGAAAACTACTTTTTCTTCATTTATATATTTATTTGTTTTGTTTAGCATAAACACCTTACCTAGGTAAAAACAATTCTAACCCACTTCTACCCACTCGGGCATCGGTTCTATCAGAGGTCCCCTAAAAGTCAAAATTGTTATTTGACCGACTTTTAATTAGCCAATTTTTCTAAAACTTGACATGTACGCGTTATTTCGATAACAATATAATAATTCTAGAATCTAGATCAAAGAAAGTGGCTTAAAACTTTTGCATGCATACGTAATCCAAATAATAATATAATACTTTCAGGCAAGTACAGGGCACTTAGCAAACGTTTCAAAGGGATCCCCTAAAAAATCTTGAACTTAATTTTTATTAAAATTTATTAATTTAATTAAAAATCAACCCTTCTTAATTTGAAGAATTGGTTGCACTAAATGTAACTCTCTCCACAATTTTTATAATTATTTTAGGCAGCAATATTATCTGAGCCCATATTCACTTTTAGCTGTTTGAATTTCAAATTATAAATAAACGGATACATCACTCTGACATAAAATTTTTCAAAACAATATTTTTGTGGCATAGAGGGTTTTCACCATAAGCCCTCGATTTAGTAATAGTGTTGAATTTTGGCATATTCGCAACTGACCTTCACATCTAAAGGCCGTCATACTGCCTGAAAAACTTGAAAAAATATATAATTATTAACAACTATGAAGTGGTTTGATTTCTGAGGAATACTCCAATCAGTCTGTTAAAATAATTCAATAATCATTTAATAAGTTCAACATTTCGAATACTTGTGCGACTCCTCTTCAGGTGTTTTTTGAATATAATAATTTTTGATTAATAGAATATTTTTATTTTCACGCCCTCTCCATCCCTCTCCTCAAGCTCAATTTTACTACAAAATTCTCCCTTTACTGTGTTCCAACTTACGTCCGAAGAATGTTTCCCCGGAACCTTTACTTTTCGATATTTTCCGCCGTCCATTGGTGAAAAAAGATATATATATATATATATATTAAATATCTTTACGTGAATCCGTTTTTTGGAACACAGAGATTACGTATGATATCTATATTATTTTGTCTTAGCACTGGAAAGGAAAATTTTTATTTAATAAATAAGGAATTAAAATTTCTATATGGCAACCTTTTGAAGGATTTGTCCGATTTGGCTCATTTTCTTCCAGGATGTTTAAGTTTTTCTAAAGTATCGGTTTGCCGAATTTTATGTAGCACCCCTATGAAGAAGTTGTCAAATTGGCCCACTTTCCTGTTTGGTCTTCGATTTTTAATAAGGCCCCTATCTACCCATCTAACTTAAAGCGTTCTCGAGATAGTGCGTGGACAGACAGATAGGGAGGCAGACAGACGAACAGACAGACCGGTACCTATTAAATAATTTTTTGTTGCTCCCATAATTGGCAATATAGTTTATTACCGTGAATATTTTTATGCGTTACAAACTTTTGCTCATAGCTATAATACTCTACATCTAAATATGTGCTCGCCATATAAGTTTCGCAAAAGCTAATGTCATATTCGTAAACAGCAAACGCAAAAACTATAATTTTTGCTATTTCGTGAGCATTCCGTTGACCTTTAGTAAAACCCTGTCCGCCATATTGGAAGCGCCATTTCGAGTCCCAAAAACTCGACTCTAGGTTTGTAATTAGTCACTTTGAAAATCTATATGGGCTTATTTTCATAACGATCGCGAAACTTTTAAAAAACTGACATCTTCGACCCCCGTATGGGATCCGCCATCTTGAACTATTAAAAGTTGGTGTCAAATTCGTAATCAGCCACTCCGAAAACACATATCCGCCATTTTGCGAGCATTCCATTGACATTTAGAAAATCTTTTCAGCCATTTTGGATGTAAGAAAACCGCGACCTCGAAAACCTATGTATTTTCGTGACGATCGCAAAAACTTTTGAATGAAGGTTACATTTTCAACTTTAATAAATGAAACGTATATGGCAGCCCTTTCAAAGCTGTCTTTATATAAAGTTAGCGCCACATCGAAATTTTATTATAAAATGTACAACGACCAATTTTATTTTTTCGCGTTAAATTTACGACAAAAAAATGACAATTTTTAAAATACTTTTCAATTCATTTGGACAAAATTGTGGTACTTACTTTATACATTTTTCTATTTTACTTCACAGTATGTGGTTAATAATACGTCGGTGTATAAACAAATAAGGAGTTGAACAACCTAATCGTATTGTTGGCCATGTAAAATCTCTCAAATTCCCCTGAGCTTAGGCAATACTGTTTTTTCAGGAATTGCCTAAGCTCAGGGGATAACCATTGAACATAGCACAGCTTAGGTGGAAGGAAATTTTAAGAAAGAGGAGGTTGGGAAATTTTAACTGGACAAATGTTGCAAGTATGTACTAATTTTTGGCATGAAATTTTTACTGTGCAACATGTCTGTGGCTTCACAAGTACAGTACACGTCAGAAGAATTGTCTCAACCACTGGGTACCACTGACCACTGACACTCTGCGCCCCCCTACAGGATTCGAACCCATAGCAACAGAGGAGAAAATTGTGAGGAAGCCCTCCACGCACGACCACCGGTGTCGGTACAATAGTGCAACGTAAAGTAAGGTTTCGTAAAATCAGAAATTTAACGTAACGAGATGTAAAGATAGACGTCAAAAGGTTGTTTACAATAAAATGAGGTTATTCAGAGTAATTTTTATACCCGAGATGAAAAGCATTATAGCTTTAAGCAACGTCTATAACGTCGTAAAATGTTCAAGGTACAAAAAAATTGATTGCATAGCCAATAATGGAAACCAAAAAGAAATTCTTTTATAGCTGTGCATCTGCCTGTTCGTGTGTCTGTCGGTCTGTCTGTCCGTATGTCCGTCTGTTATCTCGAGAACGCTTTAAGCTATAGACTTGAAATTTGGCACGTAGGTATCTTATTAACTTTAATCACTGAGTATAATTCACCCACGTACGTTTAAATTATTTGTGATGTTCTCATGTAAGATAAACGTGTACCATGCGCTCTCTGGCGGAGTTTCTTGGGAGTGGGAATCCTTTTTGGGTTTCACCAGAGCATAAATCTCAGCTCTGGCGTGCACGGCCAGCTCCTGAAAGCCCAGATGCCAACACTTTTAAACCATAAACCCATAATAAAATTGAAAAATCAAGTTCGAAAATGGGCCAAATCTCTCTCAAAACTCTTTCATAGAATTGCCATATGAAAACTCTGATTAAGAAGGAAATGCTTGTTTCTGAGGGAACTGGTAAGTTAACACCCAAACTTAGAGAAATTATTTAATGCCCTAAAATTGTATTTAAAAGAGTTTAGCATTTCGGTTTCTCATATTCTAAATCAAATTTAAATTTCAGAGTCTGCTGTGGGGTTCTAAAAACTTATTTCAAACAAATTATTAAAGAACCTCAGTTTACTAGAAATTAAAAATCTTGACATTTAGGTTCCAACTGTCAGATGTAGTTGAAATTTCGGAATTCTAAATTTCACTTTAGCTCTTTATTTGGTTATATAATGCTAAAATCCCTCGAAACTTCCGCTGATTTGCTTTACCAAGACATTTTACATAAATGCTATTTGGCTTACAATAAAATTAACCGTTATTTTTCGAAAGTTCCTATGTTTTTTTTCGGGACTCACCATGACATTAGTGATCCGTTATCCATTCAAGTAATTCTCAGTAGCTTTACTTTAATCCGAATTCGTTCAAATTTATGCTTTATACTTTTAGGCTGAACTTCGAGCAGAGGAACGTTTAGCGGAGGAACAGAAACGGCATCGAGAACTATTGGCCCGAGTGGAGAGAGAAGCAGCCTTACAAAATGAAAATTGTCAAATAAAAATTCGTACTATCGAAATAGAAGCAAATACTTTACGAGAGGAAGCACAAAGGCTAAGAATCCTTTGTGATAAACAGGCTAATGATTTGCATGCAACAGAAGAGAAATTAGAAGCTGCTCGTGATAGTATAGCGTCCCTCCAACAGGAGTTGGGCGAGGCTAAATCTAGAGAAAAGAAGTACTTTGAAGATAAAAAGATCGCTGAAGACTTGATGATAGAATTAAGTAAGGAATTAGAAAGATTAAGGTCAGAAAGTGGTCCTGCCCTGCCAACAACATCACCAGAGACTTTAAGACTTGAAGAACTTCACCACGAATTGGACGAATTAAGGCAGAAAAATAAGAGTATAAACTCAGTATTATTACCAATTGAAGCAATTATTAACTATTTCATTTTTAGGTCTCACAGAGCAGAATGAAGAACTGCAAGCAGCAGTTCTTACTCGAGGAGTAGAAGAAGGTCGGCACTTGTTGAATGGAACACTTAACAGTCTTGCACAAGAGTTGGAGGAGATGTCACAGACACAGGTATTGTTCTTCTTTTAAGTTTAGGTATTTGTAACTACAGCTCTCAGAATGTAATCCCTATATTTCGGCTATTCGCCATATTGTATTATAATATAAACGATAAGTCCCTGTTAATTCTTAACTTTTCACTATTCATTCTTTTTGTATTTAAACAACTTCTATACTTTGACTGTTGTATATACCCTAAATAATAGCATGCATATCTAACTTTTCAAATTTTGGAATGAATAAATAGTGAACCCATTTCTCTGGTTCGCACATCGCGCTAGCATTATGCTGGCACTATCTCTATTGGGTACAGTTAACTTTCAGAGTAGCCAATTCTGGGGCATGTTGTATAAAAACTAACGGCCATCCAGAGGTACTACATTGAAAGTTTTATAAATTTAAAAGGATAAATAAGGAAGAAAAAGTGCACTTTTATGAAAACTTAACAAATGACAATATTCAATGCAGAAATAATTGTAAATAAGGGTTGTTTTTTGCACCTTTCATTCATGTGTCAAATGTCACAATCAGGCGAAATTGTAAACACAGAGAACTGTGGGTATATTCGGGAATGCCCAACCTTTGCCTTGCGAAAGCTGACGTTACGTCGGCCAGCAACGATAGAGGTTCTTCGGGGCAGCTGTGTATTCCCGCAGCGATGCACAACTAAGCACTGCTTCAGCGAGTCTACTGATGATGCGGCTGATTGCAGAAGCTTGAGGCAACTTGAAGTCCTAATGTCTGAGGAAGATAAAAAGCAGGCATTAGAATCTGGATGGAAGTTTCGAAAGCTGTTCCTAAAGACAGCTGGATCTTATCTCGAAGCTTAATAAAGTAGACAGTTTCGCTTGATAAAATTCGTGTATTGGGTAAATCTTAAATTAGGTTTTTTAACAATAAAAAGTTAGCAAATTAATGGTTGAGTCTGAAATCGTCCGGTGGGATATTTCAAAGGTCTTGGGAAGAGTTTACCATTTTGACATTTTAGCTAATTTCGATGTCAATTTTATTCTTGCAATATGGGTTCCTGTCTAAGCGCATGAGTACTTCAAATTTATATATTCTTACTTATGATAATCACATGTATATATATTTTTTATTTCTAATTTAAATTATCTAGTTTTTAATATACTTACAAATTATATGATGCGTAATATCTTTAAATGTACATATATAAAAATATATTATTGATTGGTGATTTTAATTATAAAACATCATCTACAATTCCTCTAAGCAGCGTAAGACTAAGGGAAGGATGCCAGATTTAATTCCCTCTTTCACTCTTGTTTTCGTTTTCATCAATAATTTTCCATCTTTTATTTTTATCCCCACTCGCAGTTTTAAAGACTATAGACCAAGTAAAGACATTTAAGTAAGATACTTACTTTGGAGTGAGTCGTGGTGTCTTCAATACTTTCCCACCCCACTTCTTAGAATATCTTCCCAAGTTCTTAAATCAATTTTTATCGCAGTGAATATTTTAAAATTACAAGCTTTCAATATCCTAGCTATTCACATTCGCATGTCCAAATTTCAATACTCTGTACAAACGTAATATCATTTACACTTCAATTTCTGCATTGCTTAAAGCCTAAAGGAAGGCTTTCAAGCTCACTACCCATGAGCCGATAATTCATATAGTGCTGGTTTTGATTCTGTCTTTTACAGTTGACAATGTTTTGAAATTTTTGTCGCTATATGGGGAGATTGGAAGCCATCTATCAATTTTATTCGGCTTACATACCTAACATACCTACATAAACCGGTCACCAGAACATTTAGGACATTTCGATACTGGAAAGGCAAAGTGTTATAAGCGACATATTTGTAATTTTACAGGAGAGGTAAAAATAATTTTTTTTCTTGAATAATTTGCTAAAGCTGAAAATAAATAGGATGCATAGTAATGGCACTGAGTGTATTTAGATCGG
>QYTT01089005.1:8857-19137 GCA_006980735.1 Dasypogon diadema | reverse complement strand
TTGTAGTTGTATGTGTAAAGGCAGAACAAAAACAGACAAGAAAAATGATGAAAAAATATTTTACATGGAAAAAGGTAAAATAAATTGATTTTTGAAGATTTATAGAGGCGTTCAAATTAAAACAGATCGAATAGACGGGGGTGGAAATATGTAAGTTTATTTTAAATTTTGGGGCGATATGAGTGAAAAAATGAAGTCACCTCCCCATATATAGAATACACTCAAAGGTATGTCTTCATTAAGATGGTAATAAGTCAGATGCTGCTTTGAATCTCAATGATTTCTGGTATATTAGCATGAGACGTGAATACAGTCCGTACCCTATGTGAAGGATAGAATTGCCAACATCTGTTGAGGTATATCGTATTAAATATAATACAGAGTTGTTCCCGTGGGTTTTTATTCTGTAGTTGGAGGACACTTTGTATTTTGAGTTCCTGTACAATGATTCGGACAGAAAAATTAATTTGCAATTAATGTGGAAGTTTAATAAAAAAAGTTTGTCTTTCCTTTGAATTTTAACACTATGTAACGAACAAAAATATAATAAGTAATAAATAAATATATAAAAAAATAAACAAATATTGCAACTAGACCTGTTTATTCTGAACCACACAACTAATGAGTTCTAGCTTTTATTTTGTTATTAGCAGAAAAGCTCTGTCGGGATTTGAGTGAAGCATGATTTTATAAACCCTGAGTCATTCCATTATTTAACCCCCGTAGGATTTTAGCCATTTCTACGACCATGTCTCTCCAGTATTTGGACATGTTCTTCCTCAACATTTTCAAGCCACAGAAAATGGAATTTTCACGTGAGTGATTATCTTTTCGCCCTCCGGGCATTCCTTGGCGATTCTCTAATTGTTTACCAGATTTTATGACATTTACTTGGCTAGGCGTTCCTAACTCACTCTTTGAATATGCACACCATTTCTGTTCCGGACTTTCACTGAAATAGAACGCAAAACTGTCTGTTAAAACACTTCTAGCCCTCTCTGTAGTTTCTTTCTCAAGACCCAGGTTTTCTAACGATACGTTACAATAGGTGTTACAATTAGTATATGTTCTTCTTGAGTTAGGAGGCGTAATCTTAACAACCGTGTCGACGAAGTGAAGGCCATATTACCATGTGCAATGTGGGTTGGTATCTCTTTAGATACGTCGTTGGTAGGGTTGTGGTATAAGGTTTGAAGAAATCTAAAAATTCAAACTTCTAGTCGCTCATTGTGAAGTTTTCCTTAGACCCATGTGCAAAAAAGATACCTCAAGGTCTTTGTTCTTTGTTCATTTATTTGGAACCCTACGTTGGGAGTACACTTATACGGTTTTATTGTCGCCTAGGAATTATTCAGGAGCATCTTTATTAGTTGAAGTGGTAGGAGGTAATAAGCAGCGTCGTCGACGAAAACTTACAATTTCAAGAGAGAGAGGATTATCCATGCTGTCGATCCCTCGCTGTAATATGTAGGTAGGTAGAAAGTTAAGTGGACAGTAATCCGAAGAATCTACCATAAATAAGGAACTTTCAATCGGCTTAATATCTTTTAGCTCCCTTGTTATTGCATATTATTATTGAAAATTTGTGTGAAAGCCGGCTTCCAAACGATCTTAACACTAATTTTTTTGTGAATAAAGTGCATGAAGATTTTGTTATTGTTGTTCTAGAGCAAAAAATTCATAATAGAATTCTAGAATAAAGAACCATTCCTGATTTCTTCAACTGCGGCAAAGCAAAAGAAAAGGTTCTTGTTTAGAACTAGATCCATACCTCCAGATAAGAAGATATTTTTGCGGAGGTATTGTCACTCATTTCTAAAATAGAACTTTCTATCTAAATTTTACACGGATTTCAATGCTGGTATGACTTAAGCAATGGCCATCAAAAGTCTCATTATCTAAACACCACAAAATTTAAATTATGAAAATGGCCTAAATACCCCATTCCACAAGAAGCCCTTATTCATCTCTGTCAAATCATGTCAGTTTATAAAAGCTGATCCAGCAGTCATAAGTGCCAGCAAAAATGACATTTTCACATAAGCTCCCCTATTTCTCCCAACCCATGTATGTGTTTCTGATTGCACTTGCTCTTCACATAAACAACTGCCTGCAATTGAAACTAAAGCCAAAGTACTGACGACAACGAGAACAAATCAATACACAATTAGGATCTGGAAAGTATGGGGGATTGTCGCTGGTAGGTCAAGTATTTTGTGCAGATAAAATCTGAGTAGAAGTGGTCAGTCTCTCCCACTTGTGTTACATTACTCAAGGGTTTGACAAATTGTCGTATGTTTGAATTCATGACAAGATAAAGCACTTCATCTAAACTTCAGTGCATCCCTTTTCACCCGGAACCTATCCATAACAACCCAACAGAAAGAAACCTTTAACAAAAACAAGTGTGCAGGCCTCATGAGTAGAAAGAATTTCGTAAAACAGACGATTCATAACACTGAGAGGTGGGCCTCTTTTAACTAATGATCCAGTAAAGGTCAGATGGAATATATCGTAAACGAGGTGTGGTCTAGGTAGAGATTTTAGAGCTCGACCAACTCGAGATTCTCGTGCGGTGTCCGACTTTGTTGGATGCAATAAATATCCACTATAGGAAATTATAGGCATTTTTTTTCCTTTAATGTTGCGTTGAGTTGGTGTCTTTTATGAAGTTCCAACTGGACGAAGGGAGGCATCCACCAGGGTGACCTGTTTTTCCCTTTTTGTTCTTTACCCCAATGATGTTGATGATGATTACTTTTTAGGACTACCGTTTTCTATCACCTTTGAAGGGGTGTATTTTGTTAGGTAGTACTTGAGGAGATGATATCGGGGTTTTGCTCGTAGAAATGTCCCTTTTAAATGCCGGGAAGTTTTACTGTATAGAGAAATGCTGGACTTCTATTTAGTTCTCCGGGGATAGGAAGTAACAAACGGTGGATGTAATGGTTCTTGGAAATTTAATGAAAAGGAAATACGCCATGCGGGCTCAAAAGTGCATAGAAGGTGGAAACAAGGGTTGATTGAAGTGGACTTCGTTTAACCATGTGCACATTCAGTAATTAGTAGTAGAGCAAATTAATGTTAGCTTTCTTAGCAATCGCAATATCAGAAACACCTTCAATTATTAAAAGCTTATAAAATCATGTTCAAACTTACTCTTGTTTCCATGTTCCAACTTGAACGTAGTCGTATTTTCCTTCCCGATGCTGGTATTGATAAATGTTGTAGAATCCATAAGCGTCGCCATCCTTGTTGAAGCGCACCTAGTGTGTGGTATATAAAAGGAAACGATTACTTTTCACAAAATGTACAATCTTCAAGGATATATATATCGGTAAATAAAAATAGTTAAAGAAGCAGCTTCAATTTACTCTGACACCAGACACCTGATCAATATTTTTTTTATTTCACCTCGAGGCTGGGGTTGAGCGTCAAGTGCAGGTACAATCCCAAAATTCGCATATCGTTGAATCAGGTATTTCCATTTTTGTTATTCCTAAAAACTCCATATATTTTTGAGATCACAAAATGCGAAGTTTTAATTAAGTGCAAAATTGTCAATAATAAGTATATAGATGGTATTTGAAATGCTGCATAACATAAGAAAGACCATTTATAAATATCCAACATAATAAGGGCTATAAGATGGATCCTTGAAGGACTACTCTTGCTTGTAAAAATTATGAGAAATACTCCATTATTGATGTCTTTGCTACTAACTAATGGTTTTTTGAAAAAACTTTCGATGTTTGGGTGGCTTAAGATGACACCAAATGCAGTGTAACTACTAAGCCTACAAAAAGTTCAAAGGTTAGCTTACCGAGTTACGAGTGCTATGCGCACCTGTTCCACTGTAGCCGTAGAAGCTCTGGTTGATGTTGCGACTTCCACGTTGATGGATTCAACGCCAAATACTTAGCAATTTAGAAAACTTTATGGGTGGGACTAATCCAAGGTAGAAGGTAACTACAGGAAACTGCAGTGCTGCTGAAAGACTGGGAGCTGAGATATATGCAATAGAGCTCTGTGCCTACGCAAACATTAGTGACGATATCCAAAAGTCACATCTGGGTGCTTTCCAATTATGGATAAGACTGAGTACTAACTTGCAAAAAATCCATTTTGTGGAGCTATGGATTTTTACAAGCCTACTGCACTTTGAGGTACCACCGTAAAAAGATGGGCATAACTGAGGATGGAGGATTATAAGACAGATACCTAGTCTGTCACTACGAAGTACTGAGACATCAACAACAGAAACACCTTGATAAAAAAAAATCATAGGATAAATTGAAGGTCTTAACCTTGAATAGACCTTCGAAAGGGACTTGAACAAAAAGGTCTTATAGTGTTGAGGTGATTAGGGGCTCCCGGAGGCTCTCTCCACAGTCCTCCTGTAAAAAAAAGTTTATAAGAGCCTCTTTAATTTACTGATAAATACATAGTTGTCTTTCTGAGACTGCACGTCTACCTGCTAACCGTTCCACAATGGTACGGCCTTCTTGCAAAAGATGTGACTAGATAGAGAGGAGGAGATCCTGAAAAATTGTATCAAAGTGGAGTGCAAACCTAACACTGGTTTTGGTATTGCATATTGTTCTTGCACTTTCATCTTTTATACCCTATATGATAGCGTACATTAGTTTTAATCCAACGTTTGAAACGCATAGAATAAAGAATGAATTATATACATATTTAAACATGTCCGTCTGTCCGTCCGTCCGTCTGTCTGTATACACGATAACTCGAGAACGAATAGAGCCAAAAGGGTGAAATTTGGTATATGTTTCTTTCAGAAAATTTGTAGATCTGTGATTGAAAATGGGGCAAGTTCCCCCACTCCTTCAATAGACCGCCATATTGAATTTTTGGATTATTGGGCATAATTCCAAGGGAAGCAAAATACCACTTTAAAAGCTTGTGCAAATGAGTTTTACGAGATTGCAAGTCAGAAAATCAAAAATAAGCCATCTCCCCCACTCCTTGGTCGGGCCGCCATATTGAATTTCCAAATTATTGGACATAATTCGAAAAGGAAGCAACCTATCACTCTAAAATTTTGTAGAGAAGAGTTTTATGAGATGAAATATATTTATATCATATAGGGTATCAAGTAATCAGCCTAAGGCTTATTATATATTTTACGTTTTAACGTAGGTTTAGGTCTGATCTGTGCCTTCCGTAAGTTTGTTGAAATATATTACTTTTTAGGTAATATTAGGAAGGAGAGATCACCATAATATTTTTTAATAAGCACGTAGGATTGTTTACGAAAATAATTCTAAATACGGAAAAAATGTGTTATGTACTTACCATGGTACCTTGGCGGCCAAAAAACTGGACATTATGAATGTACTTAAGCAATTTGGCACCATACGGGGCTGGTTGAATTTCTTCGCATTTGTCAAATGGGATTTCTTTGCATGTTTCTGTGTAGTAGTTATGAATTGCATGTGCCATTGCATAAACTGCATCAACTGTTAGGGAAAATAATACAAAAATAAAATAAATACATCGTGAATTTAGCATTGAAAGTGAAAAAAAGTAAAGAATCGAAAATGGAACCCATTGGAGCTTCTTAAAAACAAATATTGCAGTCAAATTATTGACCCTATCTAAGAATGGTAGGAGAGTTCTTAGATACATGAGAAAGTTCAAAATTGTTTTTTTGTAGGAATTAGAATTGTAAAAAGTGATATTGTATATCTTTTGGGCGACTTAAACAAATTTTCTGAATATCTATATTCCTCAAAAAATGTTAATAAAGCGGTATGCATAGATATCTTTTTCTAATAATATTTTCGTCCAGATTTATGCTCCTCATGTGACACAGTCAAATCTTCATGGAAATTTTCTTGACCCCGAATCCAATCAAATTTAAAATGGTACTTTCTTCTTCTACAATATTAAACACTTTCCCTTCTATTAAAAACTCATTGATACCCCAAACCTCAACATCACAAAGAATATTTCTAATGGATAGCACCGCATTTCCTTCCAGTTTTAAATATCTCAGCCACTTGATAATTTCTCAAACATTTTTAGCCTCGTTTGTGGGTACATGGGGGTGGATGGGTTGATTCAGGCGACCATTTGGAATCGTTTCCCAATTGAAATTGTACCAAATAAGTAAAAATTGCTCTTTGAGATTTGCTTCACTGGTGAACGATAAAAAAAGGTACACAAATTTCTATACTCTTACAGACACAATCACTGAACTCTATCTGTGGCACTATTGAAACTCTTTCTACAGAAACTGAATAACAGAAATAGAATAAAAATAAAAAGTTGCCAAGAGAGAAAAAGAGGAGTCCATCATTTGCATAAAATTGCCATAAATTACGTGAACCTTGTAAATAAACGTTATCCCATGGGGCTCTCTGAATCCGAATGGTTTCTATTCCTTCCGTTCGTCCTTCATCCCATCCACGGATACTCTGTAAGTTTTCGTTTTATTGCTTTCTTTTTATTCGTGCTTTTGGGTTTGTATAGCTTGTAAAATTACTACACTATCTGGGCACAAAAATCGTTATAAAATCGTTAAATAAAACCATTTTATGCACGTACGCCCATTTTCTTCTTCCAGTCTATTTAAAAAAAAAAGTAGGCCCAATCGAAGGTGTAGAAAGAAATCCTTCATCCTCTTGAAATTTACCACGGTAATCAATTTTCGATTACCTTTACCTTTTCCTGGGGAAAGGGATTATCGTACGTTTTACATGTTTTAAAAGATTTTTTTTTCAATCCAATTTTAAGATCTAATGGTATGCTCCATCTTTAGCAATGTTGTTTTTTTCAATGAAAAATTGTGGAATTTATATTTGCTTGTAATTTTTAAAAACATTTATTTCAGATGAACTTATAAATTCCCTTCGGCATCATCAAGCCATTGTAAGCATGGTTTCGCGCGGTTTCCATATAAGAGAATCTTTTTTTTCCTGTGGTCCAACCCTATTATTTTTCTGAATTTTCTGTATTTATCATATTTGCATAATATAAAAATCTCCTGTCTAACTGTTCAATTTTGTACATTTTTAATAGTCAAAATTTTTGATTATTAGCGCTCAGGTGCCACAAGGTTACGTACCGTCATCCATCCTCTTTCTTTTTTCCATTGACTTTGGGTATTTATGTAAATCTGCTGCGAGATATATTTGGGAATGCAACTGGTATCAGCTAGAACTGGATGATTAGATTAAATCGCTAGTTAAAGATCTAAAATACTCGCTTTGGACAGGGTAAACCGAGTTGACTATTATTTGTCAAGTATAAGTCAATGCGGTCCGATGTCTCTAAAGCGTCCCAGAAATTTTGCTTAACCCGATTTTTTCAATAGTATCCCGTGTCATTTTCAACGTGTTCAGGAAAGTATTTAAAACTCTAAAACCGAAGTGGACCCAAAAACAAAGTGCCCTACTCGTCTCTCCTACAGCGGAAGTCCTTTCTGTCACGAAACTGATGGCTGATATGGTTACCTCTGACAAAGACGTTCTGAATCCTAGACTGCAGGGATCTTTTCCTTAAAAAAGCACAGCGATCTGCGATGTGTGATCTGCTATCAAAGAAGGAAGATCTACGGAGGAATAAGAAGTTGGAGATCAATAATCCTTCGCAAAGTGTACTATAAAATCGTTTCCAAAGCAATTGGGCTGACGCAATTCTTGGGGGTGACTTATAATTCACCAGATCCTCTGTGCCCCGGTAGGAGCATCCTTGATAACAATGCGGTAGTCGAACAGCCGATGAATTGTTGAAATTGTTTCGAGGTAATAATGACTACGGTCTCTCTGAATTTTGCCAGCGTCTTGACTTTTTATGGCCACTCTCCACACATGTAGAAGGGGTCTTTAAGAAACTTCATCGTCTCTGATTAAGCATCATAAAAATCCTGCGCGGAAATATCTTTGTGGCACAGGAAAAGTTTCGTCAAACTGACCCTATCAGACTTCGTTGGAAAATGGTGGATTCTTTCATGTTTAGGAGGCTTGCCTATAATTCATTTGGTGAGTTGACGACAAGTTTCATTCGGGCGCGTTTGTCGGTTTAAATCCGTAGAAGTTCGCTGGACTGTGCATACCTCAGCTATTGACCTGGGGTGACAGCTGTTGTAACTCGTAATGTTATCTACATCTACCTCACTGGTAGAAAAGGCCTTGACGTAGCATTTTGCGCAGCTCAATCGGCTTTCCCGTAACGGTCGGCGAGTCCAGATCGTTCTCACGCTCTACATCTGTAGGAACCTCTGCTTCAATGGTTGCTGATTAGCCCGTCATTTGGAGCAAACTGACTAATATCTCTATTCGTCTATTGAAGTAGGGGTTCAGTTACAGCTTACCAAAACTACCATTTGCGATAGAAAGGACGATATATAGATACTCTGTAATAATTTCTTTAAAAGCAAATTAAGTGGAAATGGAATATTTAAAACAATACTCTCTCGGCGTACTTACTTCCTGTGATAGATAGAAATCCAAACCACAGACATTTATTTCCTTTTTCCTCCATTACCACAACCAATGCCATTACCAACTAACTTAGTGATGCAACCATTCTCAACCAAACCTGGGAGATTGATCATTGCCTCCTTCAACTTATCCTGAACTAGTGTTGCGTTGAACATAATTAACTTTTCAATTCCATTGAAATTAAATCCATCCATATCAAAAGGGCACCAAAATTTTGTAAACCTCCTCTACCCTCTTCTTTATCCTTGCAATTTTCTCTATGGCTCTGAAACGCTACACTGAACTCAGTGAATGGAAGCTAATGGTTTTCAGTTGTCGATGCATCGATTTGAATATATTACTAGAGTCCAGTGGAGGATTGAGGATGGTATGATATTCAGGCCAATGCAATTACACAAACCTTGTTAAATTGGCATAATATCTGCTTTATCCCCTCTAATCCCTAACCATTCTACCCATCCTTTTAAATAAGTAAGAATTTATGAGATGTGTACTTGAACAGTATTTTCATCACATCGTACTATATTTATAGCTAGGCAATTACATTTTCTAACCAAAGTCGAAAATTCTCATAAAATTTGTGAGTAATTTTGATATTTCGAAAAATTGATAAATGTTTTGCGGAATCAAGCTAGGTCGATACTTATTTGGCAGATAATTAATTTTGTATTTTGTTGGTAACTTTTTTATTTAGTGTCGAACCAGAGACAGGATTCGAAATAGATTTAGAAAAAATACAGCATAAGTTTCCGAATTGAAAAAGGTGTACGTTAGTTGTTTCTATGATCTAAATTAAATCAACCGAGTGAATTCAATCTGAATATTTATTATACATTAGAAACATTAGAGATCTGCAGAGATCTTTAAATCATTCAGGATCATTGTCTTAGCCGAATTCGTTCAAATCACGGCTAAACTTTACGATGACTCTATGAACTTTGTAACAATGCAAACCAGATGAATTGTGAACTCCTTCAAACCTTTTAAGTCCCCAAGGAGACATGGTATATGCCCTACAACAATCTGATAACCTATTTGTTTATATGCGATATCTTCATTGTTGGAATATACTCCGAAATTGTGGCAAGAAGTCAAGCCATATACGTCTTCTTAGGGTATTAGATCACAGTAGCATTTTTGGTTATAAGAAGGTAATCAAACTGGCATGAGAGCAGCTTCTGGTGCTTTGCCAATCTCCGATTGACTCTGATCTGTGAAAATAACCAAGCTCTGGTGAACAACTTCAAAAGTTCTTCCACTAAATATCAGATCAATGTTGGTCTGCACAGCTACAAATCACAGCATTTTGAAAGGACACTTATATACGGCATGAGACGTCCCTTACACTTGGCAAAAAATATAAATGTTTTGGCCACTAACTTCCTCGATACATTGTACTAAGCAGTCGACAGGGAGTGGTACCTAATCTTGAATTTGCCAGGTGAACAAATAATTCGATCGCTGATAGTACTTGTTCCTAGGTCGAAATTTTCATAGGAAGTTCTTAAGCCTCGTTACCACTGATATAGAATTTTAAAGGCAACAAGTTAGGAAACATGTTAGCAACAATTTTTACTTATTGAAACATTCACTGAAAACCAACACTCTTGTGTTGGAATCATGTTGGAAGTTGGCTGAGTGAAGTCACACAATTTGTTGAGATCACATCTGTTTTCATATGAAAACGCTCAACTTGATGGCAATTTATGCAGTTTCTTTTGCGAGTGGATATTAATGGACATAAATGTAAATTTTAGCCAACTTCTTGGCTCTCAACAAGTTAACAATTAGTTGCCCAACTTATTGGCTAGA
>QYTT01089004.1:24870-39868 GCA_006980735.1 Dasypogon diadema | reverse complement strand
ACGTAAAGTAAAGTAGACCTATTCAGATATCTTAATTGAAATTAATTGATGCATTCAATTCGAAGTTATACACGTGCACATTATACTCATCAAGTCACTTAGCCACGTATAATTACTCTCTTAATGTGCAAACCTAATAGGCGTCTTCAAGCTGATTCACCGTGTAAAGTTGATCTCGGAAAACAAAGTTCTGAAATTTTAAAGCGTCCAAAGTTCCTCTCCGAACCTAACACAGAAACATTAATATAAATAATAGACAATTAAAAAGTATACCGCGTTTAAAAATTAATATGGAAAATGTATATATTATATTTTAATATAATATTAAAATACTGTGAAAGTTAGATACTTGAAAGTTAACTACGAAATTAAAGAACAATATTTACGATGCCACAGTACATGAATCTATTGGAAGTGCTTTAAGTGAAAGTAGAGCGTGAAATCTCCAAAAGGAAGAGAGAATCTTACAATTTTGTACACCTGAAATTTTTAAATATTTTGGACACGGAGAACATTTGTGAGGTAGCAAGAAAATTATCGCTGAACGCGCCCAACACCACCGGAAGAAGTTCTGGAGGCGTCAAGTTGGGGACGATAGGCTGCTTGGTGATACGCCGGACGTATAGCTTCGGCCTTTTTGGCTCTGGACTCTCGGTCACGACGTTTGTGGCAAAAGTTACTGCCGTGAAAAGTGTTAAAGTATATAGTATATCAGTGAACATTAGTTAAACAACAAAACAAAATAAAAACAAATAAAACAAAAGTTACTGTGAGGAAAAAGCGAGGCTGAAGACTGTTAAAGAAGAAAAGGGTAGAAGGCGAGGGCTCTGGACATCACGCGGGAGGTGGATAGTGGTTGTCCTTGAAAAGACGTAACAAGGGGACCCGGCTTCAAGGTAGAATAATGTACCTTTAAAGCTAAGTATTAGTCGTTTTATTAAATCATTACATTCTAATTGCACGAAACTGAAATATAAATTGATATACATTTTGCGTGGCTTGGCGACCAGGTGATCTCCTTAGATTATATTTTGTAATAATTTAAGTAATAAAAGAAAAGGAAATTTTGGTTCTTTAAGCCTCTGCTTTTACTTCGGATAGGTTTCGTGGTCTATCCTGTACGCTACAAAAGACCACGTGGCGCCCATGTTGTCTCATTCCTTTTCAGCGGTTGAACCACCCCGTCTACTGAACTAGAAGATACATTCCAAGGAGGATATATCACACTTTCTAAGACCTTTTCTAAATTTCTGTCGTGTTCTGTCTACTAGAATCCCCGTCTAGTTTGACTTGATAATATCCCTCTTTTAGGTCTAGAACCGTAAAATACTTCATTCCTACTAGTTTTGTCGATAAATCGTCCAAAGTTTGTATACTAATTATTGCCTGATTAAGATATTTGGGATCTAAACATATAGTCTTAAGTTCTTGTCCTTTTTCCCCACTATTATCAAATTTGATATCCATTCAGAGGGTTCTTGTGGTTTTACAATTATTCCACGTTCACGTAATTTATGCAATTCAGCTTTAAGTGGGAACCAAGACGCCACTCTACGAATGGCTTTAGCAACTGGAGAAGTATCCTTTTTTAGACTAATTCTATATTCTGCAAGGAATTCGCCTAATCCGTCAAATATATGCTGATTTGTTCCAGTGAAGCTTCAACATTCTAAACTATACACTCTTTTTATTAAACCTAGCTCCATGCAACTAGTCAGACCTAATAGGGGAATGGAAACAACAATAACAATAACTTTTATATCACTTTCACTATATAACTTTCTAATCTCGGTAATTTATTTATGGTATGTATTGCACATCGTTTATCCTTGAGACAAACTGGACATCTGTGTCAAGTTTAAATGCTATTTTTTTATTATTTATTTTAATCCTTTGAAGCCATACTTCCTTTTTATTATCTCTGCATTTATTTTTAATGCAATCAATAAAAAAAATATCTAGACTTACTCCAGTATTTGTTATCTCATTATCTACCTTAACAACATTTACAGTTTTTTATATATTTATATAAAGAATACATGTTTCATAGCTGATTCCTAAAATTATTATTTGTGTTTGTGGTATAGTTTGGTTTTATACTATTTGATTTATCTCTATTTTGTTGTTGGTGAAGCATTCGAGGTTTCATTTTTGAGTTGCTTGATGATCCCTTCTTCCAATTAACACTATACGCTTCCGAAACTCGATTTCCATTGTACTTATTTGTTTGTTTAAAATTTTATTCTGCTTGTTTTTTGTAGCTTCAGTTGAACTTGCAATTTCCACTACTTTATCCGGCGTTAAATTTTCCGTCTCCAGAAGCTTCAACTTCTTCTGCAGGGCTTTACTGCTGTCCTAAGGACTAAACGATCACGCAGCATGCGGTTTTCTTGATACAGATCTTCGAAAGCACATACGCTTTTACCATCTTCTTGAGATCCATCAGTCATCGAAAGGTTCTGATGAGGCTTGGTTACGGGCTGGGAATAAAAAGCTAGTATAATAGACAGAAATCGATCCCAGTCAGTGCATTAAGTCTGGACATCTGAGTATTTATCTGTGGTTCAAGAGAACTTCATTTAGAGCTGAAACATTTTCTGATAAAACATATTTTACAAGAGCTCTAAAACAAGGAACTATACTTATTTTGATGTATACCATTTTTATATATTACACAACTTCTTACACGCTAAAACCAGTTAGACTACCAACTCAAGCGATTATTATTGTACACTTCTACACATAAATAAACGTTATTATTATTAACGGTCAACATAAAGTAGTTTGAAAAATCAAAAAGAATAAAACACTTTTAAAGGAAAATACGTATTCACAATGAGCTGGAAAAAAACTATACTCCTATTAAAAGTATTACTTATATTAACTTTGAATAGAGTTTTAGTTTAATTCTTAATGTAGTATAGCATATTTCGACAGTACTAAAGAAATTAGCAATAGAAACTTCGATCTTGAAAACGTATATAGATCGACAAACAAAATCAATGACGATCAATGCAAGTAATTAATCTATATATTAATTATACAAAGAAAGTTCCCGGTTCCGTATTTCAGCCACTTTTTTTATATGGAGTTTAATCGAGCTTTTCTTGAAATTTTATAATGGCAACACTGATCCGCATCAGTTCGGGGTTGTGTTCATTACTTTGGGTTTGCGTTCCTGGGTAACTTTGGTGTTAAGTTCGGTGTTTGCCACCGATAAGTATGTAATACATGGATTTATTGGAACTTTTTTCTTCATTCTGCATGGTAAAATATTTTGCAAGTGTCTTTTTACTGCTTGCTTGCATGAGAGGATTAGGCTTACAGGGGGACACCTCTGAAAAAAACGCGCTTTAAAATTGAAGGTGCAAACTGAGGGAACATATAAAAACGTTATGTCACTCATATATCTTCAATTTGTGCAATTGCACAGCGGTCTTGTAGTAGATATAATTATAAATGATTTTATCAATAGTGGGATAAACCTTACTGTTTCCTGTTTACACAAACTTTTTGTTTTTACTTTATTTTAAACATCGAATACCCAAAGGAAGTTTCACAAACATATGAATTCTCACAAAGATTTCTTTTTGGGAACTACTTAGAAGTCAGTAGAGGAAGAAAATAAAACTAGTGTAACTACCATGTCAAAAGTTATAAGGTTAGTTGCTAATGTCAACAATTATAAATAAATTTGTTATATTTGTTATCCGTAAATAATGTATAATTGGATATGCTTATTTTATGCTATGTACGTACATACCTATATAGCCGCATGACCAATATTTAGACGCGCCATTCCACAGAGAACCCTTTACCTGTTCCATCGAGTTTATATACAAACATCTCTGTGCCCCTCTCTTACCGGAAGCTATAAATCCTTAAAATTCGAAAATTGGTCAAATTTCAAGTGATTTTTTCAAATTTTGGGGGTTTTCCTGCCAAAATGTCCCATTAAGCTACCATTTTTACTGATTATTTGAATTCCTCTAAACTTCTCCTATATTTTGGAAGATATAGGGTAGTATGTAAGTCCCCTTCAAGGTATTTAATTCCTCACTGGTACCTGCTCTCAACTAATTGTTACCTCCCTTCATGGAAAGAATGTTTAAATAAAATCATAACAATTCACAGGACGGTGGGGAAGGGCCCTATTACGGAAGTCGATTTCATTCGACTCAATTAGCAAAGACACATTTTCAAAGCTGAAATGCTAAGGAAATTAGTGTCTTCGCTAATCGAGTCGAACAAAATCGGATTCCATAATATGGCCCTATATTTCTAGCAAGGTATATTAATATTACATTATGCAATGTTTGTGTAATTTTACTTATAGTAATGTATTATTCCGCACTTGTAAGTTTATTTACACTTGCAACTGGAAAGCAATTCCACGTTGATGGTAATTTTATTAGGTTTGTGGGGACGGTTTATTAATAATATCGTAATTTTCCATTTGCATGGTGAACTTTTACAGTACTTTCGGAAATTATAGTTTTTAGACTAGGCGTTTAATTGCCTACATTTTATGTATAGTAAAAACTTTTTACTGTGGATCTATATCTATTACAGCGAATATTAGTACGAGCAATATCGAACTATCCAATGAAATATTAGGACACATAAGTCTCTTAAATTACGAGAAAAATTCCTGGAGGGACATAACTAATAGTTGGGAAGCCACGATCAAATACTGAACTCAGTCTATGTGAGTATTATTTATTATTTCTATTATTAAAAGATATTCGAGGGATCTCGAATTAGACCTCGCCATATGGGTCCCTTTTCGTCCCTCTGCCAAGAGCCGTCTCATCCAGTTCCTGTCGGGAGACTCCTCGGCAGATCCCTGACCCCGACGCTCCGTGTACTCAATGAATGTACCGTGTCCAGTACTCAATGAAATTAACCAACGGAGAGTTCCTCGCTCCATGCTTAGAACTCTCCTTTTGGTCGTTCCGCACGACAGCCTAATCTTTTTCTTAGCCTGTCTGCAGGTTGTCATACTATCCCATCGATTTCGATGTTCCTTTATGACCCAGTTCTTGATTAGGGCTTTCACCATTCCCCCACCAACGGCAGAGAAGGGTTCCGGCCCTAGGAACTCTATAGCCGAACCCTGCTTTGCTAGGGCGTCAGCTTTTTCGTTCCTCTCGATCCCAGTGTGTCCTCTAACCCAACAGACTGTTACCTCATTTACTGAAGCACACTCGTTGAGCTTCTGCACACATTCCATCACCTTGGATGATATCTCCTCCGTCCGAACCATGCATCTGACCACCGCTTGATTGTCCAGTGCAGTGAGGATTTTACTCCTTCGCACCTGACCCTCTTTTAAGTAGTCAACCGCACGAACCAGAGCAAGCATTTCTGCCTGGTAAACCGAGGTGCATCTTCCCAGGCTAACATAGCAGGACAAGTTTACGTCTTTAGAGAATATCTCTGCACCTGCCCTGCCGTCAATCATAGATCCGTCCGTGAATATAAAAATATCCCCGGGTCCCGTTTTTGCGCGTGTCAGAATAAAAGTTGTGCCAAAATTCTAAATTCATGGCCGCTTTTCATGCAGCCTTCAATGCATGAATTGGCAAGTTAAATTGATAATAAAAATGCAGTTCTGAGATTGTTAATTATTTTTTAATTAGCTGGATATAGATTTCGCGTTTATCTATCACAAAAAATCTAAATAAATTTTTTGATTTTATTATATTATTTTTGAACTGGGACTTACTTTTGCTTCATGCTAGAAAAGTATTTCCAAACAGTATAAAAGACTCGGCAACCTTAGAAATATTTAAAAATTCAGGGGCTTCTAAAAATGAATGTAAGATTATTTTATTTTATTTTATGTTATTTTGTTTTATACATTTTACTTTATTTTTGATACATTAAATAAATATCCCAGAGTCCAAAAGTTGTACACTTTTTCTTTGTCTTCCGGCAATATTGAGACCGACAACACGAATTGAAAGGAAACAAACAGCGGATTCTAATAAAATATTGTTTATTAAACCTTCTAAGGGATTCGCAGAAGAGTTTTTTGTGCATATTATAACCATTAATAATTTCAACACAAAAGTTTTAAGTTTACGAGATAAGTGTTTAGCTACAGGTAGTACATTGCAACCATTTATTGCTGTTGTTGATCCTCACCTGAAAAAATTAACGGACTTTTATATAGGTATATTTTGACGGATTGAACAAACTTTTTTTTTTAAATATACCAAGTTCTTAACTTAGCTTATCCAAAGGAATGCAAGCAAGTATGGCTTTAATAATAGCAATATTTTTATAACATTCCATCTAGTCAAAAAAATCCATATGTATACCAAATTTTATTAAAGATTTGAGAGCCGATATGTGCTTTTTTCATCTGATCCATATCTAGAAAATATGGAAAATATCGAGTTCACGTCTTGAAGTTTTGAATTATTCAACCTCATGGCAATCTGATGAATTTTTTTAGATTTCAAAATCGATTTTTCGAACTTCCACAAGAATAGCGTGGAAGGAGAAGCAGAAACTATACACCGGTAGAATTTTTATTCCATTTTTTTTTATATTTTGACGATGTGGGGCTTAACAATCCCCTTGGGTCACGCGTTGAGATTCACTCTTTAACTGAAATTTACTACAACTTTCCATTCTTGCCTACCTGTTGGCTATCCAAACTGCAAAATATTTTTATTACAGAATTCTTAAAGTTAGAAAGCATTAAGAAATATGGAAATAATAACTGTTTCTCTGATTTAGTTCAAGAAATAAATTCATTAGAAAACAATGGCATTACTCTGGAAATTAATGGGCAAAAAAGCAAGTCCATTTCATTTTAGGAGCAATATTAGGCGGAAATCGGCGACTAAATACAATTTTAGGGTTTTCAAAATCTTTTACGGCTAGTTATATGTGCAGTTTTTGCCGTAGCTCCAAAATAGAAACAAAAGTAATGACTCGAGAAAATCCAGAAACTATAAGAAATAAAAACAACTTTAACGAAAATCGTTAGCTTAACGAAAGTGCAAAAGAACTCCGTATTTAATGGAATTTCATCAATTCATATTGCTACAAACTTTGTTTGCGATATTATGCACGATATTTTCTAAGGAGTATGTAAGTCTGACATTTTCCACGTTCTTGAAAATTTGATAAATGACAGGTTATTTTCACTCGAGACTTTGAATTATATAGGAAACAATATTTTCAATATGGGGAAACCGATATATTAAATTTTTTACCTCCTATAAGTCATGAAAATATAAGATCAAGAAATATTAAAATGACCACAATAGTGAAATGCGAACTTTTATACACTTTTTGCCTTTAATGTTACAGGAAGAATCTATTATTAACATGCTTCTTTTAAATTCAGATAGTACACATAATATATAAGAACGTTGAACATTTTGAAGCAGTGAAAAATATATTAAAGTCATTTGCAGGAGATAATTTTGAATCATATCGTAAAATTATACTCCTATGCAAAAGAACAAAATATAAAATCGGCTACTATACTTAACTATCAATACTTCCCACTCCAGTGAATTAAAATTATTCAGAATTATTGATATTTTAGTTTATTACAAAACATATGTATTAATACTTTTCTGTAAAATTGAAGTTCTAGGATTTAATGAGCACTATGTATCTTATGAAATAAATACCTATAAAAAAACTGTAACTTCAATTAATATTGATGATATTGACGGGTCTCCCATACGTGTATATAATTTAGCAAATGGGAATGAGTGTATACGATTAAAACAATTTTATTAATGAATTAATTAATTGTGGTAATTACTTACATTACTTTAAGATGTCTTATTTTTCTTTTATGGAATGAACTTAAAACGAAGAAATTTGAGTACTTTACAACTGAGAATTGTATTACAGATAATCTATACTGAAAATATCTTTTTTTTAATTTTAGATTAATTTAGAATAAGTTTTAGCATTACTTTCGTAATTGAATTCTTTCAATAAATATATATTGATAAAAATATTATATTTTGTTTTATTTATTAATAAATTTACTTCAAAATCTACCTAAAATTCTACATTTTTAATCAACTAGAATAAGTAAAAATAAAAGAATTTTCTGTCAATATAACGTAAACTTATATCTATCATCCACAATCTGTGATATTTTTATGTTGACATAAATGAAATTTTATTAAGATTCTACTGAGGAAAATGACAAAACATTTTATTGAAACAGTGGCAATATTTGTTGATTTCCCACGGTCACAAATTTAACAGTAATCTGTTAATTTATACAATGCAGTGTAATATTGATTCGAAATCAATTGTAATGTGAGCAATTGCGATGTATCTACAATAATATGCGTTTCAAATTCTGAATACTGAAGATAAAAGCAAGATGTATACTACCTATGTTCATAAAATTTAAACTGAGTATTGATAGTCATTTCCCGAAATATTATAATCCAAAATTCAGTCTTATATATGCTAATATATAACAGCAATCCTTCTAAAACCTACAATGATCCCTTAATCGGAAGGGTAATAAGCGGAACAACAAGAACTTAATCATCTGCAATTAAAGATAAAAAGTATATAATTATGTATGCGTAAATAATTCGTGTATTACATAACAGGAAACGTAATATTGAATATTGAATTTGTAAATTAAATAATTCATGTATAACATAATATCATACAATATGAAATGCACTAAATGTAACTAAAATATTTTATATTTATCCACCAGCTTCTGAATTCCAATATTGACTCTGCGAAACTCCGTGGTAGGGTGTCGTTTAGGAGTAATAGCCGCAACTTGAGGGATGTCCCCCTTTTAAATATTAACTTCTCCAGAACTAACTATGGTAAGCATGAGCCTATTAATCGCATGTGTGCGGCGGTCAATGGTGTGGTAGAGCATTTTGATTTGGATGTGTCCAAGAAGGTACTAAAAAATCGTCTTTTCCTGATCGTGTGATTCATATTAATCGTTAATATTACTGACTATTTTCTTGTTTCCTTGTTCTATCGATTGGACTAATCTTACTATAACAATTACATATTTTGCATGTTTGTCAGGGAGCCTAATCTTAACACATTTCTTTGAAATGTGTGAACGCTTAATGCGGAGATAGGTAAATTTTTCTTGGCTTCACGCTGAGAAGTACGCTTCTGGGGCTAGAAGGCAAACTCTATTATTATTATTATAAATATTGAATTGTAACTATAACATCGATAGTATTAATTTGATAAAGTCTAATAATGTTAATGGGAATCAGCATAACAAATACAGTGGATTATTAATGTAATCTAATTAATGTAGTCTTCTTGATATTTTATTGAGCTAATTGTAATGAGATTGTTAATCACATACTATTTCATTTATAGTAATCAAATTTATGTATACGTAACGAATTAGTTCCCTAAACGTAGCAAATGCCATTTATCTTCCCTCTGGGCAAGAGGAACGAGGCTGAAGTAATCTGTTTCCGAGGAGGGTCTCTCTTTTTTTTGGGATGGCAAGGCGAAATCAAGTGCAAAGTGCAAGAGAAAGTGATATCAAAGAGCAGTAATCGAAGTTAAATAAGTTATAGTTATGTGAAAACAAAACCGAAGCAGCAACCAAAAAAAAACCTAAAATTTTAAGAGAAGGAAAAGTTTTGAAATCGTTTCATCGTGGGATTACGCCGAGGCATCACGCCGAGGGATCCGAAATTGGCCTGGATATGTTGCGTAATAGCGATAACGAAAAATATGGAATTCCTAAAAAAAAGTATAGCAAAGAGAAAGTATATAGAATAGTTTTAGAGAAGACTTTGAATATTTTTATGTAATGGCAGAACTGAAGAAAAAGTCTAATACGTACCGTACAAGCAGCGATACTTTTAAATGCTCCTGATCCAGAGGCGGTTGAGTTATACAATACTTTTGATCTTATGGATGAAAAGCGCAAATCCTTTAAAGAAGTACCTACTGCACGCCTTCGAGTCAATTTGCAAACCCAAAGGCAAATGAGGTGTACGCTACCTATAAATTCCATACGATAGACCAGCAGAATGACGAGCCATTTGACGCATTCCTAATGAATCTAAGAAAATTAGTTGGGGAATTAACTTTAAAAAGGAGTCAGCCCCAAATGAGGCTTCTTTACACTCGAAAATTTACTATATCTTTGAATGGGCTCTTCATGCTCCAACAAAATTAATCTGAAAACAATGATTGCATAAAATTTATTTTCAGCTTACGACGTTCGATAACAGTTCACCATATCATTTATTTATAACCTAAAAGATATGATCTTTGAAATCTACTACAGATTATTATGCGTTCTTTACGAAATAATTTACATTAGGAAATCTATATGTATCCTACTTTGTCCGCGCCTTTTGCCTTGTATCCAAATTAGCTTTTATTATACTTTTTTCTTTCCTTTGTTGAGTTTATTTCTAGTTAGTAGTTAAATATCTTTATTAGACCATATTATGATTATTTTTTATTATTTTCTATTAGTTAAACGCATGCAAAAATTATTTATATATTAATGTGTTTAACAACATGAATAATTCAATTAATAAACAACATATAAACAATTTCTTCTAATATAATATTTGAATTAGATCAGCTAAACTTAGAATAAATACAAAAATTGTAGTAAAATCAAATAGTACGGAGTAGAAAAAATTAGCACGCGCAAATCATAGTTGAAATAGTGCAACTAACTTTACTAGGGTAGCAACGTTGATCCCATCCCCCCCCCCTCCCCCCACCCCGCCCTAGTTTTATTTCAAAACAAAAAATAGTACGAAGATTTAAGTTCGGTAATATTTTCCCTGCTCTAGCCCTAACTAAAAATTTGTAGCAATGTAAAGTCGTAGATAAATTTAAAATTTTTTTAATCAAAAACAAATGCAAGTACATACCTAAAGCATTTTTAAGTAATCAACTTGATTTTAGAGATAATAGATCGCTGCCAGATCCAGTCATTAAGAATTTAAACTAATCTCGGCAATGCCCTCGCAAAATTAAATACGTTGCGTCGATTAAAAATCGTAACTTGCACGAAATGAAATATTTCTAAGTCATAATAATATATGGAAAAGTGTTATGATATCAAAAATTTAATAACTATGGACATGGAAGATGGAAGTTACTTACCAACCAATGAGAACTTGTAAAGGAAAAGACCAGACAAAAGCAAAAAAACCATGAGATTGCGCAGCACGCAACAATTGGATTATCAGAAACAACAACAAGACATAACTCCTCCCACCACAAATCTAGTTCTTTACATAAAAAATGCTCCACCCCCTTAAGGCAGGCATTAATACTGCATCCATATTTCGTACTGATAGGTGTCTCTTTCTTAATTTATCTCCTTACAAATAGATGGCTATAGTGTAAAAGATACGTCAAAAGTGTCAAAAGCGGGTCAGTTTTCGTTATTTTTCACAGGCGTATGGAACAATTGACTTGAGAGATGTGTAGTACTGCTAAGATACCTCTTAAAAAGGCAAAAACAACTGGTCAAATAAATATAGAGAAATTTGAAAGAAAGAATGTCCAGGAACAGCAACGTCGGATAAAACCGGGACAATGTCTCAAGGTAGGTACCATCCTCTATAAGCAAGAGCCCTATTTCTTCTATATTTTGTAGTAACAGTACATTCAAGCTGTTATTGATCCTGAATTCTTGTCGGGGCAGCCTGGTTCAAAAGTACTTTCTAGTCTATCAGATCTAGGTGTAAAGTTCCAGATAAGAGCCCAAAAACTCCCACGAATAATTTCATGGGAAAGATCAGAACAACAAATATTGGTTGGAAGCGCAGAGAATGTATTCAAATTGTTCATTTTTTTCTAAACTAGAGTATGATTATTTTAACTGAAATTCAGTTAGGAATGTCAGAGCGATATATTCCTGAAAAGGAAATTCTGTTCCTAATGTACGGAGAAGAAGTCATTGAGGCAATAAAACAAAAAACACTGAAGAACAAAATTTTACAAATAAAGAAGGGGTTTCAAGATGTGGACATTACGCTTCTTATATTTGGGCTGAGGAATTTTTGTCGCAATAACAATTCTGTAAGAAGAAGGGACATCGAATATAAATTAACAGAATTGCAAATTTTATATAATTGCAATCATCGTCTACAAGAATCTGCTGAGGAAGTTGCGGCCACAGTTGCTCAGTTCAGTAAAGCGATTGCAGAAATCCCTTATAAGTATACAGTTTTTCTCCCTTAATACTTAGTCGAGTATTGAATATCTTGTATTTAGGAAACAGCAATCAGAAAAATTCGTTGATGCCAATGTATTTCTTCTGAACGATAACAAAGATTGTGTTCGTGTTGAGGGTGCTGCCGGATTTTCACGTCTTTGGCAACAACACCTGACAAGATTACCACTAGTAACTTTAGAAACTGCAGAAGCTATTATGAATACATATCCAAAACCAAAAATGCTTCTTGAGGTAAGTAGGTTTAGAATTCTGTGATTTGTAAGGGAAAGCCTTTACTAGAAAAGATAATTCTATATTATTATAAAGGCGGAGAGAATTACGTGTTAAAGTGCATTTGTTCTGAGAGAACACATCACGGAAGATGCACATGGCAGCCAATGTGTGTAGATCTTAGGCTGACCACACACTACGGACTTTTGCTTCAGATTTACCCGATGCTGTCCACACACTATGGACTTTGTTTTCAGTTTTGCGTAATAAAAAAGGTGGATCGCACTTTTTGTTAGTAGGAAAGTAGGAACCAATGACAAAACTGAATGAACGTATCAGGAAGCTCCCATGCACTTTAGTTTTTTGCTCCAGACGTGAACGATTCGGGTAAAATTTCAAGACTAGCTAGAAATACTTCGTTCCAGACTTAACCGATAAATTTTTGTCCACACACACACACCAGATTTACGCTATCGTTCTAGGAAAGATTGGATAAATCTGAAAGAAAAGTCCGTAGTGTGTGGCCTGCCGTAAGCTTATTCTCACAAAGACTATAAAATGAGTTGCAAAAAGCAGTGATTTCTTAATTACGTCTCTTTCTGTTTGTTCTTCCAGTCATCACTCGTAAATTATCTCTAATTCTATTGGTATAGTTGTGTATTTCATCATTGATAACTACTTCCAAGTTTGCTTTAATCCCAAATGTTCATTCAAAAATTTTGTAGATAAATTTTACCTTTTCTATCGCTTTAATCTATCCCAACGTCAGCTTTTCCGTTATTTTGCAGACTTCTTTTGTTGCAGTTATATAAGGTAACCCATGTAGGATTTTGTTCAGCAGTCTTGTTTATTATGGGGACTAAATTTCAAACCTTAGTGGTGTGACATCTGGGCATCAGGAGCTGGTAGTACTGACTAGAGCCGAGACTCACGCGACCCTCATACTCTAGACTGAACTAGCCGGCAGATCTCTCAAGAGGCACAAGAATATCCTTCCTGACTTCGCGCTCAGCTCTGATGAGAGGCTGGTGGAAACCACAAAGGGCTCCTCTCACTATCAGGAGACTCGGTCATCGGTCTCGTCCTAATAAGTGTCGAAGTTCGTCTAGAGAGCTCGCTCCTGCAGTCTCCAGGACAATCTCAGTCGCTGCCAGGATGCTCCGACCCAGATGCCTCGGAGGAGCCTTAATGGAACGCATAGTTGAAGTGCCTGGAAACTGGAGAAGTAGAGATTTAGCAAACCTGCGGCGAAATGCGACGGCCAGCCCAGTTCGTAACGAAACGGTTGGGCAGGAGATTTTTAGGAGCGTAACTTTTTAGATGAGATGTTACCATTGGATTTGCGATGATTTATATGTTGTCTAGTCTGTCAAGCATAAGAACAACAGGGTCGAAAGCAAAATAAAGACAAAATACTATCTTTTTTCAATTTAGAATATTTCGTTTTGGTGGTGGTACAATCCTAGAGATATTTGTAGGAGTTTGACTATGGCGATTGTTATAGGATTGCTCCAGTGTTATCTTTGTACTCTCCAATCATTGAAGTTTTACCAGGCGACCACAACATGTTATCCTCTTCTTAGCCTGCTGTACAGAGTGCACTATACAGTGGGAACTCAAACATCCGGGATTCGATTAACCGGGACATTCAATTAAGCGGGTCTTTTAGACTCTGCACCATTCACCTAATTACCCGAAATTCACTCCATTAGCCGGAATAGTTCAAATTTTATAATGGTCGCAACATGACTTCACTCCACTTTCGTCGTTTGCACTCTACGATTCTTTTCATTGTTTACGTTTTTGACGAGTTTTATGTTGCTAAAAGAGGTGAATAAAGCTCACAATATAAATTGATTTTTATTACAGTTTTCAACCATTCGATTAACCCAAAAAAATCGATTAACCGGGACCGGGATAAGCTTAGTCACGAGTCACGAGCATCGCGGATAATCGAGTTTTTATTGCATATCAAATTAGCAACTTGACTTCTTAACTTTACCCTTCTCCGTATTGCCCCAACAAAAGGAGATTCCAGGAAAGTTTTTTATAAATGATCACGCCAAGATACTTGGCTTCGTTTGTTCTTTGAATCAGCTAATTGTCGATTCTTACTTCAATTTCAATTTTAATGTCGACTTTATTCCTTTGTCTGAATATCATGTAGCTAGCTTCCTTATCATTAATATTTAGTCTATTTCTCTTCACCCGCCCAGTTGTCTATTTTAACCAAGTCAAGGTTCATTTTGTTTTCCAACAGTTGTCTGGGATCTGGACAACATAACAGGTTTGCGTCATCAGCACTAATGTTATAGTCTACATTTATTTCAACATTTCTAAGATTTGTTACGTACAATAAATACAGTGCACGTTCCTTTATTGATCCTTGCGGGACTCCAGTTTTATCGCAATTTGGCTGCTTACAGTGGCATTTATTTTTGTCCTGATAATTCTATTTTTTTTGGATAGCTACCAATTAACGTTCTGGTAAGGCCTCTGATTCACATCTCATCCAGGAATGTAGTAGTATTGCGTGCTCAACTGTATCGAACACTTTGCTAATGTCAATAAAGA
>QYTT01089004.1:0-15080 GCA_006980735.1 Dasypogon diadema | reverse complement strand
TGCATTTCTTTATATGAAGGTTTTAATATTTATAAGAACACATAAACAAGGAAGAAAGAGTGTTAAAGTTTTGTGCACTAAATTTATCGATGACGGGGGTAGTACAAGCATAAATATTTTTACCGCGTTGTCTATAAATTAGTGTGTTCCACAATTGTGGAATAAATTGCGGTCCGACTTTTTAATGTAAATGAAGGAATGAGAATAATTTATTTTGATAATGTGTACAAAGGTGCGCAGACTCTAATGAAAAAAATTAAAAGAATTAAATCAAATCAAATGAAAATGAATAAATGAGTTTTACCTCAGAGCTCGAAAGTTAAATTCATTTTGTTAGTTTGTTACACAAATTAGCCCAATTCACACTGTGAAAAGCTTTGGTAAAATCAAGCAAGCACAGAATGGTAGCATCTTTTCTTTCGACATTACGCCTAATGTCTTCCACCAAAAATAAAAGTGCAGTAACAGTACTATGCTTAGAACGAAATCCAGATTGGTTATTGCACAAAAGATCGTAATGAGTACTGTACGTCTACAATGGTGAATTTAATTTAAGCAGGGAGAAACTGGAAAATAGTAAAAAATAAAGAAATAACCAATTATAAAATAAACAGAAATAACAAAGATAAAAAAGGAAACAAACCAACTATAAATAACAGGAATAACAATATCAAAGAAGAAAGAATCTCACAACAAATAATGAGTAAATAAATAATCTATATATTAATTATACAAAGAAAGCTCCCGGTCTCGTATTTCAGCCACTTTTTTATATGGAGTTTCATCGAGCTTTCCTTGAAATTTTATAAGGGCAAATAATAAATATTTTGCAAGTGTCTCTTTATTGCTTCCTTGCATGGGAGGATTAGGCCTACAGGGGACACCTCTGAAAAAACGCGCTTTGAAATTTAAGGTGCAAATTGAGGGAACATATAAAAACGTTATGTCACTCATATAGCTTCAATTTGTGCAATTGCACAGCGGTCTCCTAATAATAATAAATACACTAAAAAAAATTAAATAACTAAAATAAAATAAAAATAAATAAACAATAAGCAACACGGTGGTAGCTTAGAACCACAGACAACACTCAGATGTTCAGGCCTAATGCATTGCCTGGGACCGATTTCTTTTTTTCGCCTAGCAGAAAAAAAAACGATTCAACAAAAATGTGTCCAACTACCAAACCCAAGTCTGTTGGTTGATCACAACACGCATGCTATACTGTGAGGCAAAGGAGTTGAGGGGCTGGAACGTAAGCGTTCGGCGCATTTTTGATAAATCGTCTGTTTTTTCTGTTAGCGACTGAACAGAATTCGGTCCCAAGCAATGAATTAAGCCTGGACATCTGTGCTTATTTGTGTTAGTACTAATTTGAATTAACAATTAGAAGTGTGGTGTAAATTCTTCTGAATTGGCTCACAGAAACAGCGGTTTTACACTTCACAGGCAAACCATTACACAGTTTCGAGGCAACCACAAAGAAGGATTGTCGAGACTGAAGGTAGGTACTTAGATCTTGGGATAAGTATACTCCGAGTTCGCAATGAGTTCAGAAAAGTGACGCGACTCGTCAAATTAGGGGAAACAATACCGCAGATGATCTTAAACATAAACACGCATCTTCTGAAATTAAAAAGTTTTTCCAGAGTCATACCGTACAGCCCACCTGAGAGACCAGAGACGTTATCAAATCGGCGCAGTCGATAAACAAATTTAATACATCCGTGAAAAGCCGTGCTTACAGCATCTGTAGCACTAAAAAGGACGTCACAATAAGTAAGAACGGGCAGAACTGAAGTCAAGACGACATATTTGCGACTACGATCCAGTAATGTAATTAATATGACCTTCGTCACTTCGTCTGATTAAAAATCACTCCGAGGTTCTTTGCATTCTCCCTGTAAAACAACTGGTAATTCCCAAACATATCGCAGGGAAGATTAGAGGTGTGCTCCGTTTTTAATTTTTGATTATTATTGTTGGCCCAGTTCTGAATAACATCCCCATTCATAATAGAAATCGCTTCACGAAGAAGATAGGTGCAGCAGCATACTTTTCAAACCGATCTGTGTGATGTCGTTAATATAAAGAGCGAATAGCAATGGACGAAGAATAGAACCCTGAGGTACCCCAGTAGACTGTCCAACAAACTTAGAAATAGAATTCCCTGATGAAATGAAAGCGAAACGACCAGTAATATATTTCTCCATAAATGCAGAAGTACACGAAGAAAACCTAAATTGTTGCAATGAGGTGTTGAATTCAAAGAAATCAGTCGAAGAGAAAGCTACTAGATTTGATAGATTTTTGAGATATGGAAGTAATAAAATTGTCTGATTAAATTGTTGACTGAATTTTCTAAGTATTAGGAACTCGAGAACTTAGAACGCTTGTAATTTATATCGGTGCCAGGAGTGAAAAGTTTTCATGAGCATAGGATGGCCAGTTTGATTTCGACTACATCAGAAAAAGATGTTTTTCTCGATTGAAAAATTAATTGACAGAATAGAAAACAAAATTGAAAAAGTCCAAGCAGAGATTCAAAAACAAGTAACGGCTGTAACAGCTTCTAACTCGGCCGTTGCGAAGGAAAACGTTATGGATGAACCGGGATAATAATAAAAACCAAAAAGAAACAGGCATCGGAGCATACTAACAAAAGGATTGAACAAACTTTTAAAGCAAATGCTCTAAAAGTACCAATAGCACAAATAAAGGCAATGAATAATAATAACAGAGTTTCCCTCTAGTCTAGAAGGCGCAATTCTTAACGAGCAGCGATATGCGTTCACACATTTCAAAGAAATGTGTTAGGATTGGGCTCCCCAAGAAGCATGTAAGGACATGTAAATTTTACCATAAAGACAAAAGAAGCAACCAAAACTAGTATAGCAGCACCACCCAAAAGACGACTTAAATTACCGAGGAAAGATGAGACTTTAATACATGCTTAGAGACACTCAAATCAAAATGCTCCCCAACACGATTAACAACCATACACATGCGGTTAATAGGCTCATGTCTCCCATAGTTAGTCCCCGAAGAGTTCATATTTAAAAAAGGGACGCCCCTAAGGCCGTGACCGTTAACCCTAAAGGAAACCCTTTCACGGAGTACCGGAGAGTCAATGTAGGAGTTTAATAGTTGGTGGGCAAAAACAATGTCAGCAATTCTACGTCGTTTCTTCAAGGAAAGGGACGAATTGACTGTGGTGCATTTCAGGAAAAACAAAAATAATCGATGGACTGTGTATTATCTATGGTAGACAGGATTTTGGAATAGGGAGGTGCTTGCAATGCCATGCTTTTGATCACAAGATTAGCGACTGTAAAAATACTTATGTTTGTTCGAAATGTGGAACTGCCACAGGGCTAGAAATGCAGCCATACACCACGCTTCGGATGGTAGGGAATATCCAGAGTATCTCAGGCTTATTGAAACAGTTAGGAGTAGAACTGGATACTCTAGTTAAAACGGAATTTTACTAATAACAAACGAATAACTAATACATCATGAATTTTCTCAAAAATATGAAAATTTCTAAATATGCGTAGCATCAGGAATATGGACACAGACATAATAATACTAATCGAGACTTGGCTGTTTGACTTTGAAACAAGATTTTGCAGCTTACCGGGTTATCATGCAATATACAACTGCAGAGGAAATAAAATTTGCAATTATACTAAATGAACGTAATTAAATTACAATACAGTTCTATTAGAAACCTTTATGCAAGAGGAAAAAAAGTTTAATGTACTGACAATGTACAAATCACCTCATGAATCTTGTCTGGACTTTATTGAATACTTGGATGCAACATTATTTAGGTATAAAAATACAGTTTTTATGGGTGACACAAACACTGACATACTTTTTTACGTTATAGCCAAAGCTCAGGGGATACCCTGTGATGCTGTAGCACAGCCTTGACGAAAGGGAAAGTGGGAAGGGGAGGTTGGAAGTTGAGTTAGGATGTCGAGTGAAAGTGTCGGTGCGCATTCAGCTTGAACAACTGCAGCCTATAGTCCTGTTCCACATTCGTATTGTTCTCCTCAAGAACGATTCGCGGAATTTCACTGTTTTGCTCAGTCGTGTCTCAAGGACGAAAGGCTGAAACGGCTCAATCCGGATTGATCCACAAGGAATCAGCGCAGCGATTTCATTGGAGCAGTGTCCGTGAAAGTAGCGATAAAAGATCGTAAGGTATGCAACATTACTCCTGTGCTCTAGGGAATCGATTTTAGACCTAATCGGGAATTTTGGGTCCATTTGAGAGAGATCAGACAGTTTTGGGTTTTTGATGCATTAAACTCGACACGATTCGCTCTGCCCCAAGCGAGGATTTTCTCAATGTCGCGTTGTTAAATGATCCAAACATGCATGCTCAATTATTATCAGTAGCATTACCACGAGAGTCAGCAACTGATTCAAATTAGTACGTGAAATCAGCAAAGCTGTGAATTGGATTGGAATTGAGAGATAAGAGGTCATTAATGAAAAGTAGAAAAAGAGTGGAGGACAATACAGAACTTTACGGTACACAGGCATTGATGTTATGAGATTTGGAGGTAATACTTTGGGACAGATGGCGTGATCATTGATGAAAAGCTCTTCCCTGGATTCTTCCACCTTATCAAGAACGGGTTTCATCTCATTGGCCTGGCTTCAAAGGCGACGTATGGTTTTTATCCACAAGCTCCTTACCTTAGCGCTGACATTGACTCTGTGGAGCTCCGGAGATCAAAGAGAAAGAGACTGGAGCTACTCTCAACATCTATTGAGATTTACAACAAACTACTCAACGACATAAAGGACGCACTCAACTTAATGACTTTCAACAGAAGATTGTTAGTATATGCACAACAACAACATTTATGCAGTATGAGATAGGTGGAACAATTGGGGGGTTTTCAATTGCTGATAGTTGAAGTATCTTTCTTTTTTCTTTCCTAAAATACTATGCACCAACATATTATGCAAATTACACTTACCTTGCACCCTGCGCGTTTAAGTGATCTGGCTTTTTGATATTCCAACTTCCTGCCCGTCTAGTGTGACTAACAGCAGCAGTAGCAGATAGCTTCGACTCAACTAAAATAGTTTGGGGAGTTTTCTTAATTCCAGCCAGCTCATCTAAATTCGAATTAATCCGTTCCAGCATCGTGTCATTGCATTCAAGAAGTAATTCGAACTGTTCATCTTTTTGTCTCCTGAAATAAATAATTCCGAAAACCCATTGAGAGCATAACAGATTTTGTCGTGTCAACCTTTGAATATTCCCCTTAATGTTTTGATTCTTTAAAACTTCCGAAATTATTCCAAGTATGCGATCTGACTGGGCATCTACGACTTTGCCAAATGTTGGGTAAGCACAGTATAAATCTCTTGTCGCTCCCGATGGGAATAAATTTACAGCTTTTGTAGCCTCAACCACCAATGACAGCCCATTCTGAAAAGAATTATTTCATATATTATCGGGGAATTGAATTATTTCGTCTTCGCTCACTTTAGTAAAACTTTCAATAGTTGGAAATTCTCCAATCTTTGGAACTGCATCCTGGTCATCGTTATGTTGATTGCTCTGGTCAGTGGGCATTGCATTATCTGCAGTTTCCCCCGACATTGTACAGTGATATAACTTCCTTTTCAAGGAACTATTTTCTTCAAAAAAGAAACACAAATCAGAATCAGAACTATCCTATTCTGCTGTCAAATCAACTTTGTTTTTAGGTTAGGAAATGCATGCCATTTTTTACCAGTCCTACCAATAATCACCGCTTAGTAAAAGAAGTATGTAACTGCCTGCACTATTCTCTTTTACATTTCTTCATCTTCCTTTAGGTATACAGAAAATAAGACGGTGTTGTCTCTTGGAATACTAAAAAATCGAATTAAGTTCTTGCATCTGCTAAAGCAATTAAATCAGTGAATAATTAAAATTTATTTCCGTTTTCTACAATGACAATAACTATTCCGCAAAAGAGGGCAGCATGCTTTGCTTTATAGAAATATAGAAATTATTACAGGTCTGACAATATTCCGGAAAATAAATAAAACTTCACATTTCTTCCATTTCAGTGCGGGAAAGTGTTGGATTTGTACGAAAAACTAAATTGGCATTGATGTAAAAGCATAAAAATTGATAATTGTTCTGAATTTCTGTGTATAAGGTGTGGAAATTTGTGATTTACACAAAATATTATTTTAATCAAATTGTGCAGCTTGCATGTAAATGCTTTTTCAAATCGCTTAGAGGTTATGGCAGAGTTCTTCGTTCGTGATTGTGTTATTTCGCTTAAATTTAGTTGAATTTCATAACTTAAGCGACGACAGTAAGAAACGATGATTTGTACGGGAAAAATAGATTTCTACTTAAGAGTGTTGTGTAGGAATTAGAATTATGTAATTCTGGTCATTGTCTGCCTTGCCCTTATCGCCGTTTTTGTTGTCTTATTTTGTGTTTAAATTTATCAAATTTTCAGCTTTAAAGAATGGAAGAGTATGCGAGAGAACCGTGCCCATATAGAATCGTTGACGACTGCGGCGGTGCATTTGCGATGGGATGCATTGGAGGGGGTGTTTTTCAGGCAATTAAAGGTTTTAGAAATGCCCCCGCAGGATTCAGCAAAAGAATGGTATGTCGGCAATTTTTTACTAAATATTTGTTAATAATCAAGTGCAATGGTAGCTAGGAAGTTTATCAGCTATAAAAACACGTTCTCCCATAATAGCCGGTAACTTTGCAGTATGGGGCGGTATGTTCAGCACAATTGATTGTACTTTGGTGCACATAAGAAAAAAAGAAGACCCTTGGAACTCAATCATAAGTGGAGCTGCAACTGGAGGAATATTGGCGGCGAGAAATGGTAATTAAATTGGTTTCCAAAGTGCCTGGATAGAACATATTTTGCTTTTGAAGGTATTCCTGCTATGGCGGGCAGTGCGATAATTGGTGGAGTGCTTTTAGCTCTAATAGAAGGAGTAGGAATTTTATTCACTCGACTATCGGCGGAACAGTTCCGAAATCCTGTACCACCCACCGAAGATCCTGCTGCTTTAGGTGATCCTAATCAAGGATTTAGTTTTGGCCAGCAGCCGCGCCAATACCAATAGAATTAATCGCTTTCTCATTTTAGACTCTAAATTATAACAAATAACCGATGCAAAGTCCGAAATTAGAGAAGCGTGTGAATGATTTTGATTGTGTGAATGAAATCGCATATATGAGACTCGTAAGGGTAAATTTAAGTGTATGTACGGTTCTCTTTTAAGCTTAGCAATACAGCGAATGTTGTGCAGATGTTTTGCACTCAAAGAGTGAGTTCAGCAAGAAAAACACCGCTTCGTACCTTCACTTTCCCTAACTTAAGCGCGGTTGTTTTTCTGCAATTCATTCTCGAAGAGTCAATTTGGTGAATGAAACATTTAATCGAGACAAGTTCACTATATGTTTTGGTTAAACTAGTCAATGGTATTTTGAAAGACAGCTGTATTACTACCGCAGGTGGCAAAGCCATTTATTATGTAAATACATCTTTGTTATCAGAAACTATCTTTTTATTTTTAACACCATTTCGCTTCTTAATTTTTCCATAACTAAAGGCATTTTTCACAAGTTTGATGGATGATAGGTTTTCAAAGTTTAGGAAGTGTTTCTAAAGAAAACTACAAACAAGGGAACAAAAACTTAACCCCTTACAATCGAGAGGCAAGTGCCACTCCCTCTGCCGTTATAACAAGTTGTGACGTCACAACGAGATAACTTGCGTCCAAATTCATGTCTACTTTTTGAGTTCAGCTACTTTGTATAACAGTTAACAATTGTGAAATACCAGAAATCTCCTTTATTTACATTTGCGTTAGTATGATGCAGCTCGTGAAATAGAAATAATTTTTCAGGCAAATGTGATGACAATCACAACTCCTCTGTACCCTCTTGCCTAAAAAGCCGGTTTTGTTGAAATCGATTCTGGCATTGCTAAATGAGAACTTTGATTCTAAAACGTTTTCCCTTTATTATCAGAACATAAGGGAAGTAAGCACGGAAGCTAGCAACATATTACAATCCCTCCCTTTCATCCTGCTTTGATGTCATTGCTTTTACTGAAACCTGACTGCATCATGGCTTTCCCTATGCTGAATTCTTTGACCAGCCTTACCAAGTTTTTCGTAGAGATAGATACAGTGGCTGTCACTTAAAATCGTACAGTATAAGTTGGGCATCTCTGAATAGTCTTTATCTTGTTATAACAAAATATGACGTCAAAAAATAAGCTTAGCTATTATAAAAGCTTGCAAGAAGACAAGAAAACCTGTCCGGATTCGTTTGCCGTTTTCATTCACCAGCTCTTGAACTCTAATATCGACTCTTCTGTGCTCCAGAGTAGGGTGTCTTTCAGGGGTAATGTACGTGGTCTGGGGTGTTCCCCTTTTGCATATTAATTTCTCTAGAACTAAATATGGTAGGAATGAGCCTATTAACCGCATGTGCATAACAGTTAATCGCGCAGGGATCCATTTTGACCTTAACGTGTCCAAGGCTGTACTAAAGAACCGCCTTCGTCTTGTCCTGTGATTCCTGGATGTGCCCTGTGTTACAATTTTCTTTTCTTTTTTTGTTTTTTCATTCTTAATTCACTAACAACCACTATGATCCTTCTAAATGGTTGAACACTATTAACAGTTATTTGTTTTGAATGCTTGTCTTGGCTCCTTGCTAAGAAGTGTGCCTTCTGGGCTAGAAGGGAACCTCAATATAATAGAACCAAGTCAACTCAATAGTTGACTTTGTCGTGAAGCAGTCTTGTGAGTTAATTGTTGTACAAGGTGGGTAACCTTGATAGCATAGACTTGAAATCGGACGGGCTTGTCTTGATATTACGTCACTTATTGTTATATCGAGACGAAGATAAAGGCTTGTATTCGGAAATGCCCTCTATATCGAAATTTGTGTGTCTTTACTAGCACGAGAAAAATGATATAGCGATTAAATACTTTTTTTTAGTCTAGGCAGGCTCCGAATTTCCCGCACCAGGGACTCTAGATAGCCATGCCCGATTTAATGGCTAAGCGTTATTATACGCCAGGGCATATTTCAAGGGCTTATCCGCCCAAATTCGGGTACAATGACTCGAGAAGCAGTGCCAAGTTATCCAGTGATCCTGTGTATATATATCTGTGACAGTTTGCACCCAAAAAGCCAGTGCAACCATTTAGAGCTCGATTCCGACTTCCAGTCCTTAAAACAGTTGAAACGATCAAAAAGGTCGTAAAGAGGATCTAACCACATTAATACTATTACGCCAAACTGGCCGCGCCCTCCCTGAGGCCACGTCCGGAACATCTATCATCGAGGGCTCGGACTTGATACGGGTTCGCGGGTACCCGGGTACCCGCCCGCCCGCCCCCGATACCCGGGTTTGCAGGTTCTAACACCCGTCTGATACGCTTATATCCGTAAACCGAAATGGAGTTACCTCATCCAAATTTTATTATTTTCCTTCGTGTGAAAGTAGTCATTTTAAAATTCAAGATTCAAGGTTTCAATTTTCTTACTTGCAGATTTACTAATGTTAATCAAGGCCGTGCTACAATGTTCCAGTTTAGACCTCACAAGACTTCTAAAAATTCTGATGCCCATTTTGGGATGTATCCCACCTTTAATGTTGTTTATTTGCTTAAAGACATTTATTCTTTTTCTGCGTTCATCCAAACTTTCCTCAATGAATCCAGATGGCCCCAAAGAAAGAAGTCTAACGGTGGCAAATCGCAAAATCTCGGTGGTCAACTGACCACTTTTTCGGGAGATTATGCGCCCGGGAAACTTCTCATTCAGGAGAATCATTGTGTTGTGAGCTGTGTGGCATGTGGCGCCATCTTCTTGAAACCACATATCATCGATGCCATAATCTCCCAATATTAGCCATAAAAAGTTGTCTAACATTGCGCGGTTACGCTCTCTATTCGCTGTGACCGAACTCCCAGCATCATTTTCAAAAAGAAAGGTCCAATGATTCCTTCAGCAAAGAATGCACACCACACAGTGATTTTTTGTGGATGCATTGGTGTTTCGACAATTGCGCTTGGATTTTCATTAGCCCATATTTTGCAATCCTGCTTGTTGACGTAGCCATTGAGATGGAAATGGGTCTCGTTACTGAAGAGGATTTTGGTGGAAAATTCGTTATTCGCTTATTTTTGTTCGTGTATCCAATCGGCAAATATACGGCGCTTTAAATGGTTCGTCGGCTTAAGTTCTTGCGTTAATTGAATTTTGTACGCGTGTAACGACAGATCTTCTGTCAATATCCGATGCAAAGTGGCCGTGGATAAGTGCAATTCCTCACAGCAGCAATGTTTTCGGGTAAGCGTCCTGCACGAGCACGTACAGACCCGATTTCTTGGAATTTCTTCACAATTTTGCCAATAGCACTCTCGGTTAATCAATTATGTGGGCCGAAAAAATCACGAAGAGCGCGAAATGCAGTTTTTTTGAACGTCCATTTTCGTAATAGGCTTCAATAACTTTAACTTTTTTTTCTCCACACAAAAAAAATAATACAAGTATAATTAACTCGTGCAAAGGAAATGTTATATGCACGTTGGGAATTTTGATGCATACAGTGCCTGTGAAAGAAATTATTTCTTTTGCCCGAGGATTAAGGGAAGGCAACCATAACAAATTCAAGTATGTATAGAAAAATAAAATGAACTTATATAAAAACTCTTATCTATTGAAATCATAATAGAAACAAATTAATACAGTTTTATAATAAGAAAAAATACAGATGAAAATATTTCTTCTTAGATGCTAATAAAACTGATTTAAATAGATAAAAACCTAAATCTCCAAGGGTGAATCAAATATAAACGAGACTTTTTTATTTGAACTTGAAGGAAAAATAATAACAGCTTATTTTTTTATATAATCTCCTGATTTAGTAACACAACAGCGTATAGGTAATTTTGATATGCCCTCCTCGTAGAAAGAAGTCGATCGTGTCTCCAGTCAATTGCGCACATAGGCCTCAACCTCCTTATCGTTGCTGAATCTTTGCCCCTAAGGCTTCCTTGAGTCGGCCAAGCAGGTGAAAGTCGCAGGGCGACAGATCCGGGCTGTAGGGAGGGTGTTCAAGTGTCTCCCAGCCCAATCGCTTCAATTTTTCTCCAGTCAGAATGGCTGTATGGGGCCGAGCATTGTCATGAAGAAATTTCACTTCTCTCATCGATAGGTTACGTCGTTTGCGGCGATATGCTAGTCTAACCTCACTTAAAATGTCGCAGTAATAGGCTGCATTAATTGTCCTGCAACCATGCAAAAATCGAGGTACAATAACCGACGCTGGTCAAAAGAAAACACCGTAACCAAAACTTTGCCTGCTGACAGCCGTGACTTGGCTTTCTCTGGCCCAGGTTCCCCTTGCAGTCTCCACTCCTTGCTCGCTTGTTTCGAATCTGGGGCATAGTGGTGTGCCCGCGTTTCATCGCAGGTGATAACGTGCGTGAGAAACGAATCACCCTCTTCCTGAAATTTCGCTAGGAGACGCTCACAGACCTATAGACGATGCAATTTCTGCTCACACCTTACGAAAACCTAGCTCCTCTGTAATTATGGAGAACGTGCTCCCATAACTTATACCAACCTCAGATGCAATTTCACCGGGGGTCTGACGCCTGTCATCCTCAAGAAGTTGTTTTACACGGACGATATTGTCGTTGGTGATGCTCGTGTGGGGTCGGCGATTATGACTCTTGTTTTCAATGTTCTCTCGACCTTCCACAAATTGTTTATGCCGTGCAAACAAACTAGCTCGTGAAAGCGTCTCATCTTTGAATTGTACAACCAATGTCAAGATTTCTGCCGGTTTTACACCGTCCGTGGCAAAGTTAATATTAATAATATGCTGCGCAATTGGGTACTGAACGAGCGAGGTCCAACACCTCACGAAACAAGAAACTTCACGCTTTAATATTGCGCGCTTAGGGACAAAAGTCTCGTTTATATTTGATTCAGTCTCGTATATACAATTTAAAAATGTTTAGGAGCATAAAAGTTATTAGTAATAATTAATAACAATAAAATTAAATTCATATAGCTTTTGTTGAAATCTTTTTCTCAAATAAATAAGTATAGTTTGTTATATTGCGAATATTAATATAATTTTCAAAAATATTTCTCCTACACAATTAAGAGCCATATGCCATTTCTGAGTTGATCTCTTAATATTTTTACATAGTTTCTTCAATTTAATTCCTAGGAAAACAATTTTTATGACATGTAATTATATTTTCTTCAAAGTTATTACGAAAGTCAGAAAAAATATAAAATATGTACCAACTCCTAAATATATTGAAAAGAATGCAGAAATCCCAGAGTTAACAACTCCATTCCCCACGATAAATTAATTAAAAAACACTTTTTTATAAAAAATAAAAGAATCTCCAATACTATGACTTATTATTTTCTATTGATGTTTCCTCTTCTATTTGTGGGATAATTCCTTTTGATTTCGATGAAAATGCCTGACCCACAATCGCTTTAAAAGCTTCATCAGTCGACATTAACGGTTGACTAACACTTTCTAAAGCCTAAAAGTTCACATGATTTATTTAACATAAAACCGTATTGTAAAATATTTTTTTAGCTTACTTCTATTGAATCCTGTTCAGCTTCTGTTAGAGTCCTTAAATTTCGTAATACTAAATTTTCTGGCATTCCAATACCACAATGAAGAACCATCTGTTGTGATATGTTAAGGCATTCCGAGGTTAAACTAATTAAATCATTTGAAGGCAAATTCAATTGCTTTAATTTCGATAAAAATTTTAAATTTTTCAGTAAATCTATTTGCATTTCTCTAATTTGAGCCGTTAGCTGTAGCATTCGTTTGCTAGATTTGGAAAGAAGGGCATTTTTATAAGACAAATCAGCTTTCCAACGTGCAAGTTCCTCCACCATTACACTACTGGCTAGAAACTTGCTACGCCACACCTCACATTGCCCAGCTAAAAATTCGATTTGCTCCTAAAGAAAAAAATATATAAATATTCTAATTTCGTTATCTGGTAGGTATAACGTGTAGTTACCGTATGCGTGGAAAGATTATTTGCCGTGTCTAAAAGAGCTCTTGCTAATTGTAATTTATCTTCAGTCAATACATTAACTTTTGTCTGCATATCTTCACCAACCGCCGCAACAAGTAAATTTTTTAATTCTGAATTTACTTGAACTTGAAACTTCAATTGACTTTGTACATATTCACGTTCCTTTTTTAACTCGTGAATCTGCTGTGTCAAGCTTTCCCTTTCTTTTTCATATTCTGTTTTCAATTCGGTGGTCGATTCCTGACTACATGTAATCGAATTCAATTCAGTTGCTTTCATATTTGACATTTGCGATACTAAAATATTAATATCCAAATTATTTTTATTCTTTTTAATATATTTTGGCTTTTTCGAAGGAATTATTGGTTTCACAGCACATTTATATGGCTCAAATGGTATAAATCTTGGTTTACGATCCCTTTTGGACTCTGAAGCTTTATTGAAATGGATAAGCTTCGGAATTAAATAGTGCAGTTTGCCTTTAGCTATTTTTTCTGGGATTGAAATTGAAGAATGATTTTCAGTAATGGATTTGTTTTGCAAAGTAGTTGGGCTAATAATTAGAGGAGTCTTGTTTTGTTCATGATTTAGGTGACTGCGGTTCTGCTGTATATTGTGTTTGCATTCCTTTTTTATCTCATTATTAGGGATTGCATCTTGTTCCATTCCATCCCCACTGGTTCTAGCTGAAAAATTACCACCAAAATTATCAACGTTATTAAATCAACTAAAACAGTATTTTTCTTAATAATTTGTGCAGATAGCAGCAAAATGGCTCAGAATTACTAGTGCGGTCCAAGTATTCGTGGCCTAAGGTAGAAGGAGGAGCGAGTGAGCGAGGAAAAAGACAATGGTTACTTTTCGATAATCTTTCTTTATTTCAACAGACTTTTCACATTTTTTAATAAGTGCTTTAATACAACTAAAATAGTAGCCTGGAGATTTGCCTTTGTCTGGTGCCTAACCGCCTCATGCATTTCATTTGATTACAGCACGGTATTCAATTTATGATATTTTCACTTTTCTAGACAAGATCACTTCACTTTTCGAATCACTATTTCAAACTGTTTGAGAACATTGTCCCGACAGAGGCTTTTATACCCTCAAAAAGTTTAAGGGTATTAGGTAGGAAAATGATTCCAAAGAATTTTATTCAGAATCCTTGAAGGTCACGAATACTTCGACCGCACTACGTATATAATTTTTTAAATCTATGAAGAAAGTGATGATATTGTTATCGATATTTTACACAATTTCTCGCAAATGACTTTTAATTAAACGAACTCATTCTATGCTCTTAAAAGATACTAAAGCAATAACATTTTATAGATAGGTCAAAGATTAGAAGGAAGCCACATCGACCGGACTAATTCGTTGGATGAGGCAGGGATATTGTCCCGAGTCGATTTATTCATGTGCTTTTAGTGGCCGAGAAATCTGAGAAAAGTCTGAAGTTCAGACCCTGTGGGTTGTCATTGACAAATAAAAAAAGGCGAAGTGTGCTGAGTTCTGAACCCAACAACGATTTATCTACGCAACTGGCTTACTGTGCATTAGCACATCGGGAGTTATTAACTCTTCGAGAGGTCAAAGAAAAGAAAAGAGTTGTTAAAATGTCCAGTAATTAATGCCCGTCCAATAGCTGCTGCATTTACTTACTCAAACTTTGCTTTTAATATGTAAACTAAATCAATTTTTTCGAAAATTAGAAATAATATGAATTAATATCTCCAAGAAGTCCAACTGGATACGCCGTACCTTTCCTTTAATTTTCTCATAAGAATGTTGTAATGTTTACATTAATAAATAAAAAATATAAATACAATAAAATTCGATCTGCTCTTTATTCTTTGTCCTTTTAATCTGTACTCTGATTAACGATAATAACGCATGTAAACGATTTTTCAGCTACCAACTTGCGACCAAAGCCACATATGATTTTGTGGAATTTTCATTGATATCTGCAGACC
>QYTT01089003.1:0-16849 GCA_006980735.1 Dasypogon diadema | reverse complement strand
AGTACTTGAACGATTTTGGTGCCCCTAATATATAGGGTGCCCCAAGCCTAAGTGAATTCGAATTAGATATACAGGGTGTCTTAGATTTAAGTGATCAGACTTTATGAGGTTAAACCATGTGTAAAGGTCTATAAAAGTGGAGGATTATTTAGTCGATTTCAGAATTTATTAACCCTTTGCACTCCTTTGGCTCCGCTGCGGCACCAATTTATTGCAGCAACTTAGGATTTAATTTTTAATTGACATTCAACTAAGAACTGTAAACTGATAGATGACGAATTAACTTAATATTAGATTTTGCTTTTGATTATAAAAATTCTTATTTGGCTGTCAGCTTGTAATAACAAAAGTCCTTGAAGTTTTAAAGGATTAAATATTTCTGAAATTGCATAGTTCCAGGTGCTGGAAAAGTCCGGAGTGCAAAGGGTTAATTTTCTGTCAGGGCCTATTTTCAATAATACAATTTATTGATTCAGCGAAACAAGTTTAAAATAGTGAACACTTGATCACAAAATTTGTAATAAGTAAGCATTTTTGGTCTGCGGAACTTTGTTTAGCTGGTATAGAATAGGCAGGACAAAGTTGTAAAAATCGAAACTTCAAAATTACCACATCTAATCCGTCACAACATTTTAAAAGGGTTTTTAACAATTTTGGTCATACAAAATAATGTGATGATCTAATATATGCGTTTTATTAATTGTTTTTCACATTTTCACTGTAAAAAAAAAACGAATTAATCTTTTTCTTTTTCATAGACGTCGGTCATTGAAAAAGCGTCCGTTAAAAACTTATTAATTTTTCAATCGCGCTATTTTTAGGGTTCCGTACGTCCGAATGAAAAAACGAACTTTTATAGGATCACTCGTGTGTCTGTCTGTCTGTCACTGCTAATTTGCTCCGAATCTACTGGACCGATTAAGTTGAAATTTGGTACACATATGAATTTATGTGATCCAAACACGGACGTGTAACGTAAATAAATGAATTTAGAAAATGGGGGTCACTTTTGGGGGCCAAATTAGAAAATTAAAAAAAAAAAAGTTTTGCAAATTGTACCGTGTGACATATCAAATGAAATATATTTTTATGTCGTCTCAAATATATTTTTTTATAATTTTAAAATAAATATTTTTTTATAATTTTATAATAAATATCTTCGAAACAACTGAGCCTAAAATTTTGAAAAAAATGCTGAAAATAGTTCTTTACTTATAGATTACAGGAAAATCTGTATAAAGTCTATGGTCTTAGAATAACATGGTAAATCTCTCAATATTGTGCGTAACGAATCAAAATATTAAATATATATAAGAATACCCTTCTATCACTCGGTCTTATATACTTTTTTGGTTACCACAAACAAATTTGCGCCCAATTTGGCTCCAGTCCTAATCGTCTCCAAAAATTTTTTCAACCATCGAGGTACTTTCTGGTACCTACCTAAAAATAGTAAATTCGTAACGGGGGAAGACATTTTTATTAATTATTTATGAACAAAAAAAATTTTATAAACAAACATTTTTTTCAACATTTTCAAGTTTTTAATGAATTAATCGACTCTAAAATTTTTCGTCTTTCGGGACTATTTCTGAAGATTTCAATGTAAATTTCAAGTTTGTAGAGATAAATTTCCTCATTTACAACAATAGTTTTACATGTACTTCCATCGAAGACATGAAAGTAAATCAAATATGTTCATCAGTGGGATGAAGGCAGGTGGCAGGGGGTAAAAAACTTTGACAATATTTTTTACACCCCCCCTTCTCCTCTTACCTGTCTTACAATCTTCATCGAATGTGTAACAATTATCTTTATTAGTATTTATATCTATCAATCTGTTTATGTAGAAATTTTTTTTTCTTTTCATTTTAAACGTTTGCGTACATTTATTTGTACGTTTCTCTCTCTTCACACACAAAGGCTTTGCTCAGATTGTTTACATCTTTTTCATTGATGATAGTGATATTTCTCAAATTGATAGAATAGATTTTTTAGTTTCTAAAACTGTCTTGTTTATTTTTATTTTTTCATTTATTTTTTCAAATAAATATAAATAAAAAGCACCTTTCCCCACCTTAAGTTACCTACTATTACACTATAAAATTGTCCTATATGGTTGAAAAAATTTTTAGAGTCGATTAGGACTGGAGCCCCACTTCTAAATAATTACCGTAAATTTCATGTGTCTACCTATTACGGTTCAAGAGATATAGCGATTGTTAAGGCCTAGCAAAAAACGCCGAAAAAATTCACTTTTCTTGTATGGGGGCTCCTTTAATTTTTAATTTTATTTAAATTTAAATTTTATTTTTATTATTTGTTGTTATAGCGGAAATAGAGATACACACTCTGTGAAAATCTTAATTGTCTACCTATTACGGTTCATGAGATACAGCCCGCTGACAGACAGACCGACGGACAACGGAGGCTTAGTAATAGGGTCCCGTTGACACAGAAATTTACGAAAAAAAGCTTCAATTCTGGATACATTCCGGATCTGTGTTCAGGATTCTTTTAAATCAAGATATTAACGAGTACACAGAGCTTTTTGAGATATGTGGAGAAATAAAGGAAGGCCATAGAAGCAGAATTGGTGCAGTATATAATAGAACTTGCCCCAAACAATGAAAATCTCGATATTATACAATTTCGGCTATGGTCTAACACAGGTTTTAATTTTGTACTTCCATAATGCAATTATTATCCAAAGTACTTGTGAAATAAAATAGGCAAATCCCTTAATTAATATAAACAATTACAAAATTTTTATGCTAGTCTAGAATATCTAAATTTTTAAGTACATATTATAAGAAAAGAAAAACACCTTTCAACCCACAAACAGAGCTAAACCAGAGGTCGGTCTCAGTGGCACCAGTCATCAGGCATCAAGCCATCACGCAGAAGGTCGTTGCCTCAATATCGCCAAATGAGGAAAACAAGAAAAAGTAAATGTCGCCGGTTTGCACTTAACATTGAACTGTAATGTAGCTCTTGCAGCAATAAAGAGATCTTGTGACAAGTCTTAAATCAAGCCTTCATCAGCTCATTTTTGCCCAGATTATTAACACTTGGTTTTATTATGATTGAGATGTAGACGACATTTAATATATGAGCTGCTTAAGTTATTGAACTGGTTTCATTTTGACACTAAATTAAATTATAACAAAAAGTTTGCACTATCAGTAAAGTAATCAAAAATTGAATACAACTTGAACAAATCCAGAGATTATCTATTTAGCTCGAGAATTCAGTTGTGTTTATGCTGTATAATAGTTTATAATTCGAACAATTCATATCTCAGAAAAGCATTTCTTATATAATGGATAGAATTCTTTAGAATTAAAGCGAAAAAAGAAAGTTAAATAAAAAACTGATAGGTACATCAGTGAGCAAAGTGGGAAACAGTTCCCATATGTATGGTATTTAATTTAGTAATTGGTAATGGGTATAATGCGATTGTATGAATTCAAGAAGAAGAGTAGGAAAGAAGGGCAGGAAGTCAACTTTGTATTTATTGCAAAAATTATTATTAGAGAATTATCTGCTTAATCGGCATCGTTGACTCCTCATAAGGAGGAGTCATATACATATTTTATTTTGTTTTCAAATTCCTTTTACGAGACCCATTCAACATCAAGACTTTTAATATAGCCTACAAATTTTTTCACTAGACTAGGAATATCGCAGTGGCAAAAAATGGATTCCGCTGTCTCGTCAGTCGACCCGTGTCATCTTCAACTGTCTTGATCTTTTTAAGATAGAACAGAGTTTTAGATAGACCGCAAAATGGTTGTGAAACAGCGAACTTGGTTTCAATACTCTTTTTTACCAATTGGTCTGTAGTCTTATTACTCTGCGTTGCTTGTGTCCTGGCACTCACATTAAATTTGGTTGTTTCTAGCTAGTTGTTTTAGGATGTTCCAGATCAGTCTATCATAATACATATCACTTTATTTTTGACTCTTTCAAGTAGAGAGCTCTAAGTGAGCCGCTAACCTGGAATCAAGCCTAAGCATTTGATCTCGCTTAAAAACTGAATGGTAATTCCCTCAAGAATTCATTCATTCTTCTTGTAAATGTGACAATAATAATTTTCATTTGTAATAACTGACTAATAACAAAATACAACAAATTTATGATGTACTGATCAATACTCTAGGAGCATTGTCATTTTATGAAAACGAAGTACTTTGAATAACGGAAATCGTGATAAAATTTTACACACCAAAAGAGCGAAAATGAAAATTTATTTCGGTGTGTTTTTTGGCAATTTCAGCTTTCACTGTTTTTACTCTTCTTAATCCTTGCCATATAAAATATAAATTAAAACATACATCAAAACTAAAGACGTTGATACAAAAATCAGGTTTATAAAGCATTACAAGAAATTAATGCCTCATAAGTGAGCTTTTTAATTGGTCCACATTCCATTTATTTATTTTCAAATATATCGTACCGGTACTTTTTTCTTGATTTTATCGAATATTAAAATTATTACGGATCAGATATATATAGATCAACTAAATCGATATTTTCTTAAGTAATTTCTCATCCCTACCTCTTACTTTAGATACGAACGTCACATTTAAATTTATCTAGGCCTTAGGAATATTTTCAGTAGGATAGCTGGCACTAAATATTTTGACCAATGTCAGCTCTTTCAACCCTTATTGTAATAAAGATATCCTCCCCACTTGACTGAGCTTATGGTCCATTTAACCTTTCTTTCCGTGAAGCTGCCGCAGAGACTTTTAATTGAACTGGGAAAGTAGGTCTCCAATAGGAGCCTTAGCGTTCCTGTCCTGTTATAAATAAAGCTGACATCGGTTATTTACAGAAGTCCAGTACCACAGAACAGACGTGATCTTTTTAAAGACAAATCCACGCTGGTCAAGCGGCTGAGGCGCATGGCTGTAGACTTTTTCTTCTGTGGGCATTTTGTTTAACTCCTGAAAAGGGCACGGTAATTTTTCTGCGTACCAGTGGATGAAGCAATTCTGCTGGCAAGAATTGTACTTGTGAAGCTTATTATTTATTAAGGCTTCCTCAAGTCCTTCTTTTGGACCTAAAAAGGGAGAGGATAGCGATACCTCTAATAATTATAAACCAGAAGGAAAAACTTCGATCCTGGTTAAAGTCTTTGAGGTGCTTGTAAGTTCTGCAATTGATGAAATACCTCACCAATATAGTTTTCGTGCCGGGCGCTCAACTGGTGACTTGATGACGTTTCTTACCGAACACTGACAGCGAATCCGGGTTGGTTGGACTTGATAACTCTAGGATCTTTAAACCGTAAGGCATTCTACTCTTTTAACCAAATTTCCAGCATTTGGTCTGGACCAATTACTTCTCAATTGAAAAGTATTACATCCTTTTATAATTTTTATACTTTTATAACATCAATGCCGGTATACTGTATTGTCTCATACGAATCGCGTTGCGTATAACGCATTTAAAGCCCAAAGCTATCTAATCTCTCTGAAGTTAACACCAAGTCCCCCACCATACCTCTTCTTCAAGAGGGTGAGACAAGGTCAAGATCCTTTCGACGTTGAGAAAAGATTTAGCAGAACAGTGAAATTCTGTGAATTCTTCTTTAACAAAACTATACGGATGTGGAATAGACTACTACCTTCTGTTTTCTCCCATGATCACAGGCCGCAATTGTTCAAGCTGAATGTGCACCGACTCCTTTCCTTCCTTTCCTACATTCCTTTCTGCCAAGGCTACACCGTAAAAAAGGACCACTCGCGTGTACGCTTAGCCCTATTCAAAAGCTTCCTTGCGTTTAGTTTTAGTTTATCCAGATTCCTGTTTCGTCAAGGTACATTTGGTGTTGCCTCTCTACATTCGACATGGCAACTGAATTTATATGAATTAGTTAACATGTTTTTGAGCTGGGTTAAGTTGAAGCTCTTCCTCTAGGTCAGGTCGCAACTCTATCGAACTTGGTCGAGTTTTTCCGTTCCGTAGAGATGCAAGGAAGTACTTATTCACTTATGACCTGTATGCTCAAAATGAATTAATTATACCATGTAATAGCTGAATGCCCAAAATATATAATAGCAAAACTTGTGAAACTATCACCTTTACTGCCATTTTTGATAGAATAAAAAGGGCCACATATTGGACCTTACCAACAGATTTTATACCATGTAATAGCTGAATGCCCAAAATAAACTTCCGGGTCATTTTTCTCCAAACTTTAGTTGTTGCATTTGTGCCTTTTTGCTCCTTAACCTTTCAGTTTATTTTAAACTTTGTATAACCTTCAAATGTAAAAAATTACGCTAAAGTAATTAATTAATTACTAATACAATTATTTTTCAATTATCTTATTATTTACGTCATGGGTTTGTGAACTCAAAATGTCGCAAACAATAAATGATTTGTAGTTCAACTGCCGGCTGCCGGAGAAAACTATTAGATACAGAATATTCAGAGAGTAATAATAATAGATTCTCTATCAAATAAATTGAATAAATCTCACCAGAATTGCTAAAACTCTTTATATTTTCTTGTTTAGTCAAATGGCATTATGAAAATTCATGGCGTAACGCCAAGTGGACTCTTCTTTTTTATCGCCTTGCATGATTTCTATTTGCAATCAAATTAGTTTTATGAGCTCCAGTGATATTTGCATATATGAATCCTTAGCAATTTGCACATGGCATATAAGTCAGAATTATTAAATAACTGTTGCCGGCTCGTCCGAGCTGCAATGTCGTCATCGCATAACTATGATAGATAGCCAAGTCACACTGATCACTGACTCCAGATTAATTGATTTGATTTTCGTGGGATCAGGCCGAGCATGCACTTCGATTCTGTCAATATTCAGCCGAACAGAAATCTGCAAGTACATACCTACCTCAGATATATGGTCGCAATTGTACAATATTACATAAATAACATTTTATGAGCAATTACTGTGTACGTCTGTGGGTTTTTTTTTCACCCAAACAGCACAAATTATGAACACATTGAAAACAGTATCTGCTATCTAATTATTTACTGTCGTTTAGCCTTAACTAACGTTAGAAGCATGTAACTTGCACATGAGAGTATACCATGAGTGTGTAATATGGAGCGCAATTACTCATTCATCTTCCTTAAACAACCTTGAGCAGGTAAAAAGCTAAAAGCAATGCCTATTTTAGTCTTCCAGAGGTCATTCATTGATGAGTGAGTGAGGTTTTGTCTGCCGTGTTATTTTATAGTTACATGGAAATGTGCCCGTAGTGTTTATTTAGAAGAATCAAGTTACCTGGCAACGTACATTGCTAATGGTCACACTTTATGCTCAGCTTTGTTTACCAGTTAAGATGCTGGAAGTAGGAAGATTGTAACAATTTCGCTTTTTTATACATTAACGATTCACTTTGATCGACGATCATATGCGTGAACGATGATATGAAGTTTCTTTATGAGCTTGGCTAGTTTTATTTCACATGCATGCAAAGTCATATTTTTTTTATTATTGTTTATACACAAAATTTGTTTCTAGCTTTTAACAAAATAGGAATTACACATCTTTAAAGGTTTTGTGGGTAGATATAAATTGGATCCTAATTCCACTCAAAATTTCACAACCGCTTGCTCGCATCCATCCGAAAAGCAACAGACCCAAAAGGTTTCGGGCTAGATCGGATTGGGCGCCATTTTTTTTATAAGCAGTTGTGTGGACCATAAGAAACAGTCCCCTGAACATAGGCCATTGCTAGGCCCAATGTTCATCCAACTATGTTTGTCTCAAAATCCGTCGGAGCAGATGTTATCAACGATCCAGCCAACCAGTTGACTTTATGAAGCCCATGATACGCTCCCACCCCCTTTCGCCTACCTCATGTAGTTCATCAAAGAAGTGGTGTCCCTGGAATCTGCGTCTTTTTATCGAGAGTGACAGACAGTGACACAAAAAGTGCGTCACCGTTTTCGTCTCCTCTCCGCATCACCTACAGTCGGCGTCATTTGAGCAGCCGATCTTGTGTTGTTGCGCTTTCAAGGAGCTGTGCTCCGTGAGGATAGATATCAGTATTCCTAAAGGTTGCCTGTTTAGTTGTAACAATTTTGCAGTAGATCTGGCATTTGGTTGGCCCCACAATTTGGTATATATTACTTTCAGAAAATTTGTAGGTCTAAGTTCGAAAATGGGCCGCATCCCCCCACTCCTTCAATAGGCCGCCATATAGAACTTTTGGATTATTGGGTATAATTCAAATAGGGAACAACGTACAGCTCTTAAATTTAATAAGGAGCAGTTTTATGAGATGCTTAATCAAACAAATGAAAATCGCTCATATTCCCCCACTCCTTGGTCGGGCCACCATATTGGATTTTTGGAGTATTAGGCATAGTTCAAGTAGGGAACAACGTACAGCTCTTAAATTTAATAAGGAACAGTTTTATGAGACACTTGACCAATAAAATGAAAGTATTCCCCTACTCCTTGGTCGGGCTGTCATATTGGATTTTTGAATTATTATCTGTAGAGTAACATTTTAAATTTTAAATATTCTATATTATAAAAATATTGAGACAATTTAGACTTAATTAACGTATCGAAACGAATTATCGACAAAGTAACATCGATCTTTTTAAACAAATAATATCGATGAACGGTACGAGGCTTTTGCAGGAAAAATATCGATACGACGATATATTGTATCGATATTAAACATTCCTAGTGGCCACCTAGTATTCCTGATTGTGGAATTTTATATTGTAGCAAAAATTGGACAAATTATTATGCAAGCAATTATATAATACGCAGAAAATTATACAATTATGCAGGGTCCTTATTCAAAAAATGCTTAGCCATAAAGAATCCAAAGCTCAGGAAATTACTATGCAGTGCGCTGACAATGAGACAATACATCCATATTTCCTACAAAGTGAAATTTTGAAAGAACTCAAATATGTTAAATAACAGGCAAGAATTACATACCTGTAGATTTTGTATTCTTCGCATGTTATCCACTCACAATTTCGTGTTTTGCGTTTAATAATTCTTTTCTTTTCGTTAAGCTCGTGGTGCTCCTGATTGTGCTTCGACCAAATCTCTTACACGTGCACCTCACTTGAAAAATTACTTTCCACTTTATATGCAAAATATGTTATGTTAAGGGTATTTTTTTCTATTTCGAATTTTTGGACAAATTCACTCTTTTGCGTCGCATGTCTTCAGTGGTGAGAATACTTTTGACTTGCTTCGAGTGTTTAAATCACTGTAATTAATTACATAAAATAAATAATAAGGTATCAAGATTACTGCTGAATATTCATCGCAAAATCGCAATTAATTACTGTCTAAATTGGACATGCCTTAATTATCCCTTGATTTATGATTAAAAATTAATATCTCGCATCTGCGAAACAAAGTAAGATACATAAAAGTGTTTATTTTATATATTAAAAAAATTCATACAATAAATTGGGCAGGCAACCTTAAAGAACTCATAAAATAGAACACAAAATAAATTCAAAAGCCGCTTACACGTAATCCTAACATAATTTTTTCAGTTACGGATAAACAAATCTAGATGCTAGATTAGTAGCTACCAAAATCCATGGGGAGTAAATTTTTTTTTGTTTATTGCGCCAATTTGTTCACATTTATAGATTTGCGCTTCAATTGAGTCAACAGCCTAGAAACGACCTTTAGTGAGGCTTTCACCTGTTTTGTTGTCAGAACAGGTATACGCGTTTCTTACGAACATTAGTTGCTCACGTAATGTGAAAAAGGTAAACGCAAGGTCGTCCACAAATGTGCTGTATATCGTGGATACCTTAAAAGCTCCGCTTAACTTCACGACGATGACAAATAGGCGCCACGTTGGATTTTTTTTTTATTTGTTTTCTGTTTTTATTGGAATACTTAATGAAATTTATATTGATTGGTCTTTTTTAAGGGAATTACAATTCAGAGAATATGAATTCTACATTAAGTTAATGCACTTTATCAAGTAAATGTGATGTTAATGTCATTGAAAGTAGTTTGCATATGTTTGTTATGGTTTCGACTAGTAATTGAGTGGTTAATAACATTTATATATTGGAAAAGCAAGACAATAATCCTTGAAAAGTAATGGAACAAATACCACATAAAATCTGTTCTTAATGTGAACAATATATTGTTTTCTTTTCTATGAATATACCAAAAATTCTATAATTATGATATTAAATCTGTTGGGTCAAATGCCTGTCTCACTATTTTTGAATCTGAAAAAGTGCATTTGATAGGGGAGGTTTCCTAATATGATTAGTTTTGAGTTCGTTATAGACGATCGGGAAATAATTTATTTGGGATTCTTTGTATTTATTGCAGAACAGGCGAGAATGTATGAGGGTAAATAAACCTAAAAAACGTTAAAAATAACTCTTTTTATGAATTTTTAGAAACACGTCTTATTTTTATTAAATTTTAAGGCTTTGTGCTAAAGGATGAAGCCAAACTGGAGTATTTTACTATTTCTCTTATACCCACTTATTTTTTTTTTTAAAGATAACTGCCCCAATTTAGTTAATTTAGTTAAAACTATAATTTATTTTTCTATTTTTTTTGGTTAATATTGTAAAATTTGAAAAGATATTCCGACACTTTTCTATTACCATAAAAGCCGGTATATAGATATGGGAACTAAGAACTGAAGCAGTGACTTCTCATTTCTCAGTTTGAGTATTTTTGCCAATGGTTACTTTACTATCCAAGAATTTGCTGAAGCCAAAGGCCTCCGGCTAGTCTAAGTGTAGCTTAAATTAATATTAAGCTGCCTTTTTAAGCTCAGAGGAGAAGCCTATGATTCACACAGCACAGCTTAAGCGTAAGGAAATTAGGGAAGAGGAGATTTGGAAATTTTAACCTAGCAAATGTTGCAAATGAGCCACAATTTTTGACTTGAAATTTTTACTGTGCAAGATCTCAGTGGTTTTGCAAGTAAAATTCTCGTCAGTAGGATTGCCTCAACCACCTATACCCAGATAAATCGCCACGCCCTGTACAAGGTTCGAACCTACGCTAGAAGAGCTTTAACTTTTTATTATTATTGGCCTTTAAAATTTTTCTTAGAAAAAAATGTTAGCTGTTAATTGTGCTTAGTGTACCTGGTATAGCAGCAATACGTCCCGAAATTTAGCCCATTGGAAATGTGGGTATGTTATTCGAGCAAATAAAAAATATTTATTGCAACATTCGTGAACAAAATAGTTCTAATAGAGCTCAATTAAAAATGTGAAAACATTGTGACAGAAGTATGCAGATCACACGAATCTTTATAAATAATTCAAAACATCCGATATAGGAACCAGCAGTATTTAAAGCTATCTGGTTTCCAACTAAAACAGCAGTAGAAAATATTAAGAAAGTCTAATCAAATAACAAATGTCTAATTCCATTTATCATTTACATTTACATTTGGTAATTCTCGAAAGTATATAGTATAAATATAAGGCCTTGTTGAGAAAATTTAAAAAATAAACTAAAATATTTTGATTAAATTCTCTCATAGCCGACCGAAAGAAATGTGCAAACCTCTGTTGTATCAAAATTTCCTGACTTTTAATACAATAATTTAAATCTTATTCCTACAGATCAATTGTTGATTGTATGTTGATTTCATAATAGTAAGAAAATAAAGCGTTAAATACATCCATGGAAAAAAAGTTCGCATCTACTGGTAACTGGTAGGGCTGAATAGGGGGTGTATAGTAATAAATTTTTATGCATTAAATAAAGTGAAACACCTTAACTAGTCCTGACACTAGTTTACCTGAATACGATCAGTAGGTGTGAAAATAATCAAGTAGGTGAGAAAAGGTAAGATATTCTTATCTTAGAGTTATTTTGTTTTTATTTATTTTCTGCTTTCTGTGGGTGAAAAAATCGACTTATTTCTTAATATGTATTTTTAATCCCTAGAGTCCCTGAAATATCCCCCCCCAATTTCTTACAAAAATTGTCAGTGTAGTGGGCGGAGTTATAGCAGGAAAACTGGAACCTACACAGCAACAAAAATTATCTAACCGGCTGAGGTAGTGCGCGCAAGTAGAAAATTTGTGTAGGCGACCAAAACCTTCTAAACTAGTTTAGAAGGTTTTGAGGCGACCCATTTGAAAATCTACCTGTCTCTTGTGTGTGTGTGTGTGTGTTTTTTTTAAATGCAGAAGTGCCCTCTATTTAGTAGTTTATGGAGTTTATTGAGTTTCGGCAGTGAAACAGTGAAGAGTTAAAAATTTCAGAAAAATTCGAAGATTAATTATAAAAGGGAGCAAGAGATTAGAACCCCCTCTAGAGACACGAAAAAGACGATTTCAAGGAAATCGTTACACGATTGAGGAGGACCTGCCATCAATAAGTACAGCAGCGCAGAAATCAGACAGTTTCAATTATCCTCTGTTGTCGGGATATCGATACCGTATAATTAACTTCTTTTCGGTGTTTTCTGCAATAAGCAGTTACCTTGTCTTTATAGGGATTATCATTGCCCCGTGGAATTTAGCAAAATATCAATTCGTGGTCTCTGGTTTAAAATAAATGTCCAGTTATTAGGGGATGCACTGAAAGGACTTAATAAGCATATTTTTTATACATAGTTGCCTGGAAAGAATATATGTAGCAACGAAAGAAATGTTAAATATTGTAACGCAAAAAAGAAGATGATGCTAATGCTTAAGGGAATCCTGACCAAGAATTGTAATGTAATCTGGAAAAAGAGGGAATTCACTTCGTTGTTCTGAGTTTCAACCTTAATTGGACTGTGTTCTAAAAAAGTTAGGTGTTGAAGTTGAAGTCAAATCCAGCTTTTGCCAAGGATGCAATATGCGGATCTTCAAGAGAGATACTGAAGAATATGAAACCTGGTGGCTTGAACACGCAGAATCCTGTTCGGCAAATCATCAAGGAACATCAGGAAAGATGGAAGTGGATCCTATAAAAGAAATGTTCAGCAGATTAATTAATAAAATACGGAGTGAAATACAGACATACATCGGAGACGAAGACAGTAAAACGTACAAGTCGATTTTGAATTTGAAGAAGATTTGAAAAGATAGTCCTGTACGAAAAAAAAAGAATACGTGGATTCGCAAAAGCGAATGAGTACCAGATTACGGAACCTAGAAAATACCTACAAAGGACTGGGTGAAAGAGTAATTGGAAAGTTAACAGCGAAGATAATAAATGACCTTATAACTTATTATGGATTAGTAGGTACTCAGAATAAATGCCGAAATCAAAGAGGACATGAAATAAGCAATATGGATACCTTTCTAGCAGCCTACCAGTTCGCCCAGCTGTGCTATAGTATCCTAAGGTATCCCCTGAGCTTTGGCTACACCGTAAAAAAAAACTTTGTGTTGCTGGTACTGATACTTGGTGCAAGTGGAGGAAAGCGGAATTCAACAACACCTTAGACAACTTTGAGCGTGCTTCACCACCTTTATCACCGGACGTGTTCGCAGCATTTCAATCGATCTATAAAGATTTGACAACAGATGATTCGATGGAGCGCTGTGTAGGTACTCACACCCAGAAAAACAACGAAAGCTTAAATTCCAGGAACATCTGCACCTAAATATCTTCATTACGGTTCAAAATCAGTAGAAATTGCCACATATTTGGCCTGCGTTAGTTTTAACGAAGGATTCCGTCCTATTTTATAAATTCTGCATACAATGAAAGAACGTGAATGTGAACGCTTAGAACGCGCTGGTATTCGAGCAACCGCTGCAGCACAATAAGCCGGGTTAGCCAGACCCATGGAAGCAGCAACCTCAAACGATATAATAAATGAGCAGGAGGGATTCCTCCATGGTGCAGGAATTGCAGATTACTCAAAAGTTACTCCCTTTCAAGCCAATAATATTGATCCGATCTTTACGAAATTTTGTAAGGACGCTCAGAACACCTGTGGTTATCGTTCGAACTAAAATTATAACAATCGTGTTGTTGTTAATATTCGTTCAGGCTAAAACTTCTTGGAGAAAAGTATGCGAAAAATAAAACCCTTTTCTTAATGGCCGCAGTTTTGTTATACTCCATCCTTTTTCAAAAAGCGTAGTTTTTGCGAGAATGACATGTGTCCAGATGACAACGAATATCCTACCATCGACCAAGCAAAAACAGAAAAACTAGTCAGCTCAGCAGATCACTTTTTCTCTACTTTTAGCCCAGCGATGCTTCGCCCGAAAGCTGTAGACTGTGAAGTGTTTATTGCTTACAGTACAGAGTGAGGAAGATGTAAGGTGTCAGGCGAGGCGTCACTGGGCAAAAATTCGTAAAAAAGCATTCAACTGGCTGCCTCAGGAGCTGAAGAGTTTTTCTGTTATTACTTGGCCGATGATCCTACTTTCAATTTTAGGATGTCAGGACTCCCGGAATCGTGTGTGCCAGCAAGCAACCCTCCGTCAAACATACGTCCAGTGACCATAGGATTAGAAAATATAATTTTGTTTACTTTTTTTATCAATTTAAATTCCTAAGATATAGAAGAATATATTTATATATGTGTCAGTAGAAGGTTTTTGTTTTCCAAAAAATATAAATTCTAAAAAACCTCAATTTTTGGCCAAAGAAGCCGCAATACCCTCTTAAGAAGTATGCATAAATTATATTTTACACATATACTGAGCTTACCTAACCAAAGTGTAATAATATCGTTTAGAAAAACAAAAAATAAAGTGGTTAGTGATAGTGCGCACTTTTCTTCCGGGAGTATACATGTAAAATATTTTGAACTTTGATGCAAAGTGCTTAAAGTTGATTGTGACTTTCAGAATGACCTCATTTAAGGTTTGTTGGATTAAGTATCTATTTTTCTTATGAATGGTATTTGTTGCCGACAAATGTCGGAAATAGCTGTTTTCAAAAAAGTCTAAAAAGTAAATATTTTTAAATTTTAACCCGCGCCGGTGGTCAAGTGGGCTGAGGCGCACGTCCGCAGGGTTTCTTCCCTGTTGGCGTGGAATTCCGCACAGGACACGGCGATTTTTCTGGGTACCAGTGATTGAGACAATTCTACTGACAAGAATTGTACTTGTGAAGCCACTGGGATGTTGCACAGCAAAAATTTCATGCGAAAAATTGTGGCTCACTTGGAACATTTGTCAGGTTAAAATTTCCCAATCTCCCCTTTCCTAATTTCCTTCTGCCTAAGCTGTGCTGTGAGCATCATAGGGATCTCCCCTGAGCTTAGGCAACACCTTAAAAAAACTGGAACATTTATTAGAATAAAAAAAAACTCAAGTGGTCTTAACTTTAAGCATTTATTATTAGGCCGCTGGTTTGATTCCAACGCGCTGTTGTTTTTGTGCTATATTTAGAATTGTTAATAATAAATGGCACCTAATAAGTGACTTAAGTGTCAAAATTAGCCGGAAATATGTCATAAATTCATGAATTCTCAACAACAAAAAATGGGTGAAAATCCTTACCGGAGTCACTATAATGTTCACCAGATTTTATTTTTTTTTATCTATTTTTATACAAAATTGCAATATTGACGTCTTGAAAGTAGGTATTTAATTTATCGGAGTTTTATTGGTTAATAACACCGGACATTTAAAACGATTTTCACAGCAATTAGTATTGCTTTTGAATACTCACTTTTTTACACCATTTTTAGTACCATGTTCTTAAATAGGCTTCTGATTTAACAAAGATAGAAAAAAGAGGCCGTACTGGGTATATACCATTCGAAAGTAGGTTAATAAGAAAAGAATAACTATAACTTGTACAGCTAATTTTTTAAACAAAAACGTTGGTAATTAATATTTTCATCAGGTGTGGGCTGCCAAGATGTTGCTCTAGGAAATTAAATGTTTAGCGTTTTAAATATTTCATTAATTCAATGGTATTTTCTCAGGTCACCCACAAGTACGCAGAATTGAAATAACACAATGACGTTGCCAAGAATGGACTCACGCATTGGGCTGGATTACATCGTGGAAAATCGTGAATATGTTTCAAAATTAGGGGCAGCACTGGACACAAACAACACAACAGTAAAAAAGCAAGTCTTTGAACTATTATCAGCCCTTTGTGCATATAATTCCGAAGGTTATGCTCGAGCGATAGAAACCTTAGAATATTATAAGGTAAGAGCATGCATTTTTGTACAAAAGAACAATAATTAAGAGAAAATTGTTTTCTAATACTTCACTAGAATCTCAAAAACGAACGATACCGCTTCAAAATTGTCGTTAACGAATTAGAGAAGGCAACGATCGTTGAATATCAAGTAGCCTTACTGGCATTTATCAACTGTGTTATAATTTCAGCTTCAAGTCTACAAGATCGATTAAGAATTCGAAATGAGTTCATAGGTAAGTCAGAACCGCACCTTAGTACTTATTATATAAATTCTCGCTAATGGTACTATTATTCATGCAAAAGTATTTACACATAGTCAACGGTTTATTGTCAGTTAATTAATTCATTCAAGGGGCTGTTGCTCCACTGTTGACGCCGTATGCATCGCCGAAGGCATCATATGAATGCCGTATAAGGAATTTTGACGTTAGTAATTAAGGTGCACGTCACGACCATTAATTCATATTGTTCTTAATGCAAATAAAATGGGTCATAATGGATGCGAACTCCTATGGTCAAGGCACATTATATTTTCCTAAAAGGATCGAACAATATGACGGAAATAACCTGAATTTTTATTAGATGATTCAGGAATTTTGCGGAACTTACCTTACACGTTACTAAGAAATAATTAAGTCCATTGCTTGGAAGTATTGAAATAAATCTGGAATGGGTACAAAATAATATAAAGCATTTATTTTATAATAAACGGTCAACGAGTTCTTTCTCATTTGTAGAAAAATGTAAATAAATAAATTT
>QYTT01089002.1:43581-55556 GCA_006980735.1 Dasypogon diadema | reverse complement strand
GTGGGTCCTGACGGAGTTCCTTTTGCGATGGTTAAGTCATGTTCCGAAGCTTCGGTTGTTCCTCTGTGCATTCTTTTTCAAAAGTCTCTTATTAGCGGGTGTTTTCCAAAACTATGGAAAACCTCCTACATCATTCCTACTCACAAAAAAGATAATGTTCTTTCTAAAACAAAATATTTATTAGTAAATCACAGTACTAACCCTTACCTCTCGACATAAACAAAACAACGACTGTCAAAATTTTCGCTGCTTGTTCTTCTTACAAACAGCTTGCATTAGTAAAATTCAGCCGTCCCATTTCTGTGCACACACCAAGTGCAATCAAAGAACAGTTGTTCATGTCTCCATTTGAGGCAATGCATTTGGAGACATATAAATATCGGCCAGTGGGCAGCTGAAAATCACTGCAGATCAGTCGTTCAAACGAGCCACATCTCGTATTGCAAGCGCAGTGAGCTTATTAAGAGATTTCTCTGAATTTAAGGTATTTCCTTACTAATTTCCACTGTTTTCAGTGAATAATCTTAGGGGCACTAATTTTCCCCAAACATCTCACTGTTTTCGGTGTACAGGAGTTTTCTCCTCACCCAAAGTCTATCCCCTTTTCCTAATCCCATCATATCCAACTGACGTCACTGTGGCAAATTTTATGTGTCGTGCTGTCTAAGTGCACTTGAACTTCGCTAACGTCATTTTTTCTTTGCAGGAACTTAAAATACTTTCACCATTTATTTCATTTGAAGTTATCATTATCATTTTTTTTTATTATTTTTTTTTTCATTTGAATTTCTGATTAATTGTTTTTTTTTGGATTTTTCATTTTTTACTCTTGAATTTATTGTTATCATTTATTTGGATTTTTATTTTGAATTACTTTTTGAATTTATTGTTATCATTTATTTGGATTTTTATTTTGAATTACTTTTTTGGTTTATTGTTGGGTTAGTGAAATAAAAATATTTACAACTAATAGAGTCTTGTTATTTCGGCCAACCCTTGTCCCGGCACCCCCTTGTACTTCTTGATTGGCCTCATATAGGTCAAAACAGGTAATAGGAACGAGATTCCAAACTATAGACCTGTAGAAATCCATAGTTCATTCCCATCTGTCTCCACAATGCAAAAGTGTACTTACGGCTGCTCAGCATAGTTTTATATCGGGAAGGTCTACTACCACTAACTTATTTGAATTTACTTCTAGTACCATTACTTGTCTTGGTAATAATCTGCAAACTGACTGTATTTAAACAGATTTTAGTAAAGATTTTGAAAACTTATCGCATTCAGCCATTTTGCTCAAGTTGCATAAACTGGGGTTCCTACTTTACTCTTGGAGTGGATTCGCTCGGTTTATTGTCAAGGGTCATAAAAGCCACGTGTGGGGTGCCTCAGGGTAGTCATCTTGGCCCTCTCATTTTTGTCCTTACAATTGACGACATTGTGCATCCTTTGAGGCATTGAAATATCTTAATTTATGCTGACGGCATGAAGATGTTTTCCTTCATAAATGATTTCTGTGACTGTGCTTCCCTTCAGGAGGACTTGAATACCTTTTATTCTTGGTGCCGGCACAATGACTTAGAACTTAACATAAATAAATGTGAAGTCATGTTATTCTTTAGAAAGCGAGACCCTATACATTTAATACAAATAATATTCCTCATGTAAAGTCGGTTAATAACCTTGGCGTTAAGCTTGACTCCAAGCTTGATTTTGTCTCCCATATTAATTATGTTGCTTCTAGGGGCAATTCCATCCTGGGTTTCATTAAACGCTGGTTCAGGGAATTCTCTGACCTTCAGGTTTCCTTATATAACTCGTTCGTCCGACCGCTTCTCGAACATGCATCCCAGGTTTGGAATCCTTCCTACGCTGTCGTATTGAATCGTTTCAGGGCAGGTGCATTAGATTTGTGCTTAGAGACCTTCTTTGGAGCGACCTATGATTCTTCCGCCGTATCGTGAACGACTTAACCTTCTTGGTATGGCTTCCTTGGAGGAGCGGCGTACGATTACCGACATAGTTTTTGTTCATCAGCTCCTGAATTCTAATATCGACTCTTCGGGGCTCCCTTGTAGGGTGTCGTTTAGGACTACCCACAACCTGAGGGTTGTCCCTCTTCTGAATACTAATTTTTCTAGAACCAACTATGGTAACCATGAGCCCATTAATCGCATGTGCATGGTGGTTAATTCTGTCGCGGGGTACTTCGATTTAAATGTGTCTAAAACTGTACTGAAACGTCGTCTTTTTCCGGTCTTATAATCATCTATGTTGTTAACATTAACATTACTAACTACTTTTTTTCTGTCTAGTTATTAATCTTACTAATAGTCATTTATTTTGCATGCTTGTCTGGGAGCCTAATCTTAACACATTTCCTGAAATGTGTGAACGCGTAATGCGGAGATGGGTAAATTTTTCTTGGCTCTACGCTAAGAAGTGCGCCTTCTGGGTTAGAAGGGAAACTCATTATTATTATTATTATAAAAAAAAAGAAAACCCCAACACAAGATATTACCCTCGACTGGATCCTTTTTGGATCTATAGCTAATCTAATGACGGGAGCGGATACAGAAAACGAAGCATGCGGGATCCAATCACAATTAATTAAACCACTTAAGGAAGGCAGTTTTAATTTAAGAAAATGGGCGAAAAATTCAGAAATGTTCCATATGAACAATCTAGAGGAGCATAGGGAAATCAAGCCCCCTTTAATGTTTGTAAATAATGCTGCTCATTTGCCAGTTCCAATCACTAACTACTTTTGACATAAAATCCAATATGGGGGAACCCAATTAGTTTAAACTACTCTCAGAAATGACTTCTGAATACTTCGAGGATGAGAAATGGCGAGAAAGGTAAATAATAAATGTGCAAATTGTTTCAGGCATTCCGTCCGAACTCGTAATCAAATCGTGTGAGATCTTCTGCAGAAGTTAGCTAAATTTTTATCTATTTATTTATTTTTAGGGTTCCGTACCCAAAGGTTAAAAACGGGACCCTATTACTAAGATTTCGCTGTCCGTCCGTCCGTCCGTCTGTCACCAGGCTGTATCTCATGAACCGTGATAGTTAGACAGTTGAAATTTTCACAGATGATGTATTTCTGTTGCTGCTATAACAACAAATACTAAAAAACAGAATAAAATAAATATTTAAGGGGGCTCCCATACAACAAATGTGATTTTTTTGCTCGTTTTTGCTCGATATTGATAAGGGCAACAGGTAGACGCTTGAAATATTCACAGAATATTTAGGTATATATTCACTTTAAAAATAAATAATTAAATTAAAATAAAATTAATATTTAAGTGGGGCTCCCATACAACAGACATGATTTTTTTGTCGTTTTTATAGATAATGGTACGGAACCCTTCGTGCGCGAATCCGACTCGCACTTGGCCGGTTTTTATATTTATCACTGTTTAAGTCATTGAATCGATTAAGTTTTACATAAATGAAATTAAATTATAAAAATGTCTAAATAATTTTCAAACATAGTACATGTCACCCACCTACCTTGAATAAAACTTTCAGGAAAATATAGTGGTCATTGATTTGTGTGTTCAGTAAGAAGTTTTTAGCAGAAAGCAGACACAGTTCTAATCTAGAGGTTCCACAGATTTAGTCAATGTTAGGAATTTGTATTGAAATGAGAATTTTGTTTTAAAATATTAAAAAAATTTAACTTCTTTTAAATACCGACAATTTTTGCTAAAAATTTGTAATGCAAATAAGTGTATTTTAAATAGTGTTATCATAATCAATTAAATAATTTAATGAGAGCGTTTTTGGGAACTAAAAGTAATAAAAAGGGTACAAAAAGAAATTTCCCTGAAGTTTTTTTAAAGAAAAACTTAAAAAAATGATGGGGTTAGCAACAGTACACTTCCCTTCCATCACCTAGAATAAATATTTTACGACCTTTTCAACACAACAGAGTCGATTATGCAGGTCCCATGAAATTAAAAATTTCGAAGCCAGGAAATCGATCCTACAAGGATTGCATATGCATATTTATATGCCTAGCGACGAAAGCTGTCCACATTGAAACTGTGTCCGAAGATTTATCGCGGCCTTCCGGCATTTTACCAGCCACAGAGATCTTTGTACTAACGTGTACTCTGATTGCGGCACACATTTCGTCGGCGCGAATAAAGTTCTGCAAACTTTGTAAAACCTAAACGACTCCTATAAAAATCTTCAATCTTGGAGATATTATAATTTATAAAGAAAATAATATCCCAGCGTGTCATTGAATAAACCCAGGCTCAGATAATTTTGTCATAGCAAGAAGTGGAAATCTCAAAAGATTCTTTTCTAAAATGTGGCTACTTGCAATTATGTGAATTCTTCAAAAAACTCCAATGGTAACACTCTGCTACTTTCTGCAAATAAGAATCGGGTACCAAAATTGCATGCATTATAGAACAGTAAATTATAGAACAATGTTATAGAACAATAAATTTTCACGAAGCGATATTCTGCTATGTATCTTTAAACACTCTTCATGTAACTACTGCCATTTCAGCTTAAGATTAATAGCGTTTACCTAAGCTTATCAAGTTTGCTTCAAACATGAACTCTCCAGCCGGTGATTTTGTTTTTAAAAACCGCCCACACCATGTCGCGGAATTAAGAATTGGCTTTGATAACTTGATATGGAGGGAGCTTTTAGTAATGTCTCAACAGAGGCCATTCATGCAGTATTGAACCGTTTTTATTCAACTACATCGACACGATGCTAAAAGACCGGATGATAGAGCTGAACTGGGCAAAAGTAGTGTAACAAATGCATTTGCAGAGGCACCCCGCAAGCTAATGTATGACAGTTGCCAACTCTATCTTGTCTGCAGCTTTTGCTGATGATCTAGCTTTCATGGGTAAGTTCCTTCCGACCATTAGTGAATTGATAGAGAGAGCTCTACAGAAGATTTAAAGGTGGACGATCAACTGTGGCCTGAGCATGAACTCCTCAAAAATGAGTTCGTTATTATGTGATTTCGATCTTTGACTTACCATGGCCGGGTAGCACTACCCTTCAACTCAAAATTAAGGGCAAATATCTGGTAGTTATAATGAACTCCGAGTTATGCTAGAAGAAGGCCATAGAGGAGTGCGTGAAAAAGACGACCACAGCTTTTCATTTCTGTAAGAAAACTTTTGGCAAAATATGGGGCATTACTCTTTATGTCATGTACTGGATTTTCACCGCCATCATTAAAACTGTACTTAGACATGTTATTATTATTTCGTGGACTGCAGTTCTTCTTAAAAGCCTGATCAAGGTACAAAGAACACTTAATACCGATTACAGAAATAGTGGTCTTGCCCATGCAATCTTCGGAAATCCTACCGCTTACGAAATTGCTCTAGGGCTTTTCAGGTGGAGTTCTCTGCCGTAAGCAATGCTGCTATGCTGCTAATGGCGACATCCTATATACCTGTGCCGGTAGCCGCTAGCATTCAAAAATGTAACAAAAAGTAAATAGGTATTAAGCTAAAACTTTCCAATGACACTGTCCATGACACGGAGTGTACTATCCACTCAAAATAAAAAGTGATTGCATCACGCATGGACGCGATGAACAAGACGAGCAATACGAAGCCTGAAGTAACCCAGTCCTGAGCGGGCAATAAATTCTTAAATAAATAGTTAAAATCGCACACAGTGTTTATTTTGAAATATTTAAATAACCAGATTCGCCACACCAAAACGCTAAACCAAAGTGCAAAAACAAGATCAGAAAGTGATATTCTAAAATTTTAGTAACAAGGGCATACACAGTAAACATTAATAAAAAGTTTGTGCTAATAAATTCTGCGAAAAACAAATTTGCAACTCCAATATTTCACCAAACATTCGCAAAACAATAAATCATCGTGTTGTACAATCGGTATACTACAAAGGGTTCAATATTTTAAAATAAATCGGAAAGACTGGGAGAAGAAATATATATACAAGGGAGTAGCACAGCAAAAAACAAACGTTTTAAAACTATTTTCGGTGGATCACCCTCAACGGAAGATAAATATTTTAATAAAGTTTTTATTTAAATAAATACCTATGCAATATTTTAGGGTATCATTAATTTGAAAAAAGCTAGCATAATTAGTCGCATGTAACAACGTTTGGATTCCAGACATACGCACAAAATCGCATCATCATCACATCGTCCTACCGTTTATCATTTTAGTGAGTAAAATAAAATTATCTAAATATGGCCAATAACCAAGTAACTTGGGGCAAATATATTAAATTGACTTTTTAAGCATAATTCTAAATATTTTGTGCATATACGAACAGATACCATATTTTAATACTTCAAAACTTACATAGGAGTTCTCTAAAGACTTTTGACACATTTCCTCAAAAATTCACTAAATTGCAAATAATTTAAACTTCTTTTTGTAATCTACCTTATCCCACCGATGAAATTCTAAAATATTTCAACATCGAAAATTCAAAAAAGTTCCGGTTAAGACTTTTTTGGATATATCTAGACATTATTTTTAAAGTTTAAATCAAAAATTTTGCAGTTCTACAAAATGTCTACTACTCAAGACACAATAAACACACAAGCTTCCGGTTCACACAAAAGAAAACCTAGCTGGTCCATCCGGCCGAGATACCCCAGATACAGCCGACCTAAATTCTCGTTAGAAAATACGCTCTCGCCTTATGTAGCTACACTGAAAATCCCACTGTTCTGGGGTAACAGACCTGAGTTGTGGTTTATCCAGGTAAAAACACAATTTCAGGTAAAGAATATCACAACCTCTAACACTAAAGTGGCTTCCTTACCACCCGAAACAATGGAAATGGTTTCGGATGCCCTGCTAAACCTAAAGAGAACCTAAAAAAAATTATTGGTGTCAGGGAGCAGAGACTTGAAGGAACGCAGGCTCGAAGCATTTGTTAAACAAGGTGGAGTTGGGGGATTATAAACCCTCGGAACTATACCGACGCATGGAATCTCTGGCTAGCAGTAACAGCTTGGTTAACAAACCACTTCTTAGTAAACTTTGGGGAGATAAGTTACCGATACCGCAATTCAATCTTGTATAATTGCTGTAGAAAGTTCGCATCCACAAGATGAAATATTCGAAATTGCGGACCGAATCCATGATACTACCTCGTCCTTAAAAGTTTCAGCAAGACAGACAAATAATTCAAGTCCAGCAGTATGTAATATCTATCATATGGTTCAAGAATTAGGCAACCGTATCAAGCATTTGGAATTAAAACAATATAGACCTAGGCAAAACACTCCCGGAAACAGGTTTCGACCGCGATTGCTATTACGAAACAGAACGTTTTTTAAAAAGTGCTGGTTCAATAAGCGTTTTGGGCTTAGAACAAAAAAATATTTTCTCCATGCAATATGCAGAATCAAAGCAGTAATTTAACAAAAGAAGATAGTTAAAAAAAACTAGTTATCGCTACCTCGAGCGCAGCATCGAAGTCAAGCGAAACGTCACGCCGCCTATTCGTTATAGACAAATCATTAAATATTACCTTTCTGATTGGTACGTGCGCGAAACTTTCCGTTATACCAAAAAAAAAGCAAATACAATATCAGTTTCTAAATCCGATTTAAAACTAGTCACGACCAATGGTACTCCGATTTCCACCTATGGTATCAAGAACATAACGCTCGATCTGGGCCTACAGCGTTGTTTTGGCCATAATTTCATAGTCGCCGTTATTGACCACCCTATAATAGGAGCGGATTTTCTCTACAAATTTAGTTTTTTGGTTGCCTTCCGTCGAAGAAAGCTCGTAGACAGAAACACTTCTCTTTTTTAGTGAATTGTCACTAAAAATGTCAAACATTGTCTTTTTAAGATCGGCCTTCTAAAAGATCAATACGGCTCAACCTTGGACGAATTCCCTAAACTGAAAAAGCCATCGGATTTCAAAAAAGAAGTTCTCCATGACGTTGTCCATCATATTCATACTTCGAGGCTGCTTCCTTCTACTCGCCCTCGTCGGCTTCATCCTGAAAAATATAAAATTGCAAAGCGCGAATTCGAAATAATGGTAGAGATGGGTATTTGCCGTCCTTCCTTTTCTTCTGTGGCGTTACCACTTATATGGTATACCAAAAAAGAATCCTCTAGTTGGAGGCCGTACGGAGATTACCGTCAAATCAACGCCGTAACAAGTTTCGATAAATATTCGTTACTGAATGTGCAAGACTTCACAATACATCTTTACGGTTGCACCATATTTTCAAAAGTCTACCTAGTCCGGGCTTACCACCAAATTCCAGTAGCCCCGGAAGACATCCACAAAACAGCTATCACAACACCTTTCGGGCTGTATGAATTCATTTCAGCGTAAAAAACGGAGCCCGGAAGCCTGGATTTTTGATTTCTTTATATTGACGACATCCTCATAAGTAGAAAAATAGCTGCACAACACAAAAATCACTTGCGTTTGTTTTTCTCAAGATTAGAGGAATACGGAATTAGCGTCAACCCCATCAAGTGCATTTTCGGATATTACATTGGGTTGATGCATCTAAATTTGCAGTAGGTGCGGTTCTGAAGTAATATCAAGAAGAGCAGTGGCAACCACTCAGCTTTTTCTGCAAAAGGCTCCAACCCACCAAAAATAAATATTCAGTTTTTTATAGAGAACTCTTAGCAGTGTATCTAGCCATTAAGCGTTTTAGGTATTTTGTGAAAGGCAAGGATTTTACAGTCTACACCGACCACAAGAGAAGTAAGACGTAAGAGACCAAAGCTGTTTTCAAAAGCAGAGAAGACACCGCGCCAAGCTTACCACTTCGAGTACATATCGCAATTCACTAAAGATATAAGATATATGAAAGGCTGTTCAAATGTGGTGCCAGATACTTTATTCCGCACGCATATCGATTTAATAAGCAACCCAACTAAGCTCGTTTTTCCGACCCTTTTCAAAGAGCAGCGGAGAGACGAGCGACTTAAACAAATTATTAAGGATACGGAGACACCCCATCTAAATTGCTCTGAAAAACTTCAAAAAATCTTAAGTCCCTCAGAAAATGAAGAAACATGGTGCGAAACATAAACAAATATTAACAGATCATATCTTCCAGAATCATTACGACGCATTGCTTTCGATAACAAGTTATTCACATCCAAGTATTAAGGTGAGAAAGAAACTCGTAACTTCTTGTCTTGCGTGCCAAATGGCCAAAATAAATAAAGAAACACACCTAATCTGAAAAGACCTATACCTAGAACTAATACAACCGACCATGGTACTCAATTCGAATCCTTGCTATTTAAAAGCATAGCTAACCAAATCGGGAGTCCCTATCATCCACAATCAAATGGATATATAGAACAGCCAACTGAAAACTGCAATTTGAGCGACAGGCGAGTCCAAAAACTGATTTCACAACTTTCCATGGATTCTTTTAGGCATTGGATTTTGCTTTCATGGAGGATCTCAGCTTAAAAAAATCACCTGCTGAAAATTACAGAAAATTGACTTGTTGGCTTTTGAAAAAACTGAACTCAATTATGTATGGAACAACCCATCTGGTAAATGCCCTCCTCGGCTTTGCTGACACATTTGCGTTAACTTGATGAAATTTTCAATCATGGCTTGGCATAATTGTGGCTCGATTTCAGTGATGTAGCGTCTAATCGCCACTTTCAAAGTTTGGGTGGTCGTGAGCTTTCTGACAAACTGATTTCAAAAAAACCCCCAAAGAGAAAAGTCCAAAGGCGTTAAGTTGCACGATCTAGTCGGCTAATTCTGGTCACCGAAACAGGGGATTACACGACCAGGGAATGTCTCGTGCAATAATCCTGTTGTGTGGCAAGTGGCACTGTCCGGTTGTAATTGCAGGTCTTCAGAATCCATGCCATCCATTTAGACACAAAAACTGATTTATCGTGCCCCGATACCGCTCACCATTAAGCTTGTACATTCTCGACAGCGTCTTCGAAGAAAAATGGCCTAATGATGCCTCCAGCCCAAAATCCGCACCAAACCGTGATAGGTTTGGGATGCATTGTCTTTTCATGAAACACATGTGGGTTTCCGTCACTCTAAATGCGGCAATTTATTAGTTTACATCAACATGAAAATGGGCCTCACCACTGTAGAAGATTTCTTTTTGGAAAACTCACCGTTCACTTGTTTTTGTTAATTACCCAATGGGTGAACTCTCTTCGCTTTGTATGGTCTGCAGTACGATGCCGAATGCATGTTCCCCGTCTCGCGGGAACATTCTGGCGAACACTGATGTTTTCGGTTGACCGACCTGGACGACTTGGACCTGGTTTCACATCAATTGTTGCAACCAAAAGTTCATAGTGTTGCAATTGACGGAATTGCGATCAGTAATATCACCACATCAGAAATATCACCACAGCCAGAAAGAAAAGAATCGGGTCAACCAACAACAAAAGCTGTGTTGCAACCAGCAAAGTAAGCACATTAACTGACTACTAATAATTTCATTAATAGACTGGCTCATCATCCACCGTTCATTGCCCATCAAACGGCCTGCTGGCTCATCCACTTTCTTTGTTGGTCACCACTCAACCGAAGGTTCTTGCTGTTCATCGGGACGGAGTTAAGAGCAGTTGTTCATTCTTGGTCATCGCCAACACTTCGCTCAGTAACCGTACCTATTCAAATCGTTTCAAACCTCAATTTTTGTATAATTCCCGTCATTATTATCAATTTCAAAATTATCAACTGTGGTTTCGGTGTTATTCATCTACCCTTCCTTAGCAGACAACAATAATCGACCCAGTCTGCTCGAATTTTTCGGTTCTTCTCTTCACAGTTGATGCACTTGAAACATTTTGTCTACCAAAAATTGGTCGCAATTTGCGAATCGTGGCACCATTTTTTAAATAATACTTAATAATAAGAATGCGTTGTTGTGTCGAATAGCGATCCATTTGTGTTAATTGCGGATTGTCTAGCTTAGTGTTGGTAAAGCCCAGCCTACAGACCAGTAAAAACGAGAAGATTAATTTCAGAGGCATTCTTCAAAAAGACTGAAGAGAGCAGACATATATGTGCATCAGCTGGGTGCTGTAAAATTCCGCAAGCACTAGAATCTGAGAACAATACTTTAGAAGTGCACAACTACATCAACATTGGCCAGCAAACTGCATATAAAATTCCCATTGACTGCTGAACACATTGAATTTGTCCAACAGACGCGTATAAATATACAACCTCTACACAAAAATTAAGAAGTAGGCATTGTGTACAGATATAACTAACACAAAGAAATTGTACAACAGGCGTCAAGTGACAAGTAGAGCTGATTATCAAAGCAACTAGGAAATGGTCAAATTTGTACATCGAAATTTTCAGAGAAAAGTGCAAATAAAAGTGATGAAAAGCGGTGCAGTTTTATAAAGTTTTTGTGTGGGTTTGTTGGTGGGTAGGAGTAAGCTAGAAGCGGTTGTATTTTTGAAGAATCGCTTCATGTTTGCTTTTGTCTACTAATTCTAACCAACAAGTGAAAAGTGTTCGTGTTTACGTTTGCACTTCCCAGAATTCTACTTCCGCTGAATTCTTTTGTGCTGCGAACTCAAAATGTGCCGGGAAAACAGTTACACTTGAAAGATTATTCTTATTTCTGTCATGATCGCGGCACGACATAAATACGGATGTAAACAAAACCCGTCATCTTTGCCGCCATTTGTACTTTATTTGTTATCACCTTTTAACAAATTGCCTTTTAAGTTAGGGATTTTTAAGAACTATATCGATCTTTTTCGCACACTTCTGATGTTGTTTATACACGTCCGTGAATAAAAACCGTACCAACACAAACTTAATCTATTTGGTTTTAGAAATATTTACTTATAGCAGAGACAATTCTTATTATTATTGTTAAAAATACACACACTTTGGAGATTTAGGCTATGCTTCAAATGTGTGTGTTGCTGAGGAGCGCAGCTACCTCTTTTTTAAATTACAGTCAGTACAGTAGTCATCG